>JAJOOE010000528.1:0-42291 GCA_036250405.1 Solanum raphanifolium | reverse complement strand
CAGACATAGTTAGATTCAGCTTAGTATTGAGTTAATATCTTCTTTGTATTAAACTCATCAGTTATCATTTATCTCAGTTATAGTATATGGGTATTCCCCATCTTTTCATTTTATTTATGATTATAGCTTCCGCACAGTTTCTATTATTCTGATTATATTTAGTATGGTCATGATTATGCCAGGTTAGCTAGGGATCACTTGTGGTCCTAGGTCCCGTGTCAGCGTCTCAGGAGTAGCTTGGGGCGTGACATGAAAGATCTCTTCACATTTGTCAATTCACTCAAAAGGTAACTCCGTTTTGGTCAGCCTCGTCAAATGTGTGGCGATGGAAGCAAAATTCTTCACAAACCGAAGATAGTAGCTGGCGAGCCCCATAAAACTCCTAATTTCAGTCACAAAACTAGGCCAGACCAAATTCTTGACTTCTTCGATCATTTGGAGATCTACCGTTACCCATTCCCTTGAAACCACATGCCCCAAAAAGGCAACCGAAGTCAACCAGAACTCACACTTGGAAAATTTGGCCTACAACCTTTGTTTCCCAAGTACACCCAAAACAATTCGAAGAGGGTCGATATGCTTTTCGTTACTCTTCAAATAAACCAAAATGTCGTTAATAAAAACGATAACGAAAGTATCCAGAAATGGTTTGAACACACCATTCATCAAACTCATGAAAGCTGCAAGCGCATTGGTCAACCCAAACGACATCACTAAAAACTCATAGTGCCCATAGCGGGTCCTGAATGCCATTTTTGGTACATCCTAAGGCCTAATCTTTAACTAATGGTAACCAGACCTTAGATCAATTTTAGAGAAAACTGATGCACCCTGCAACTGGTCAAAGAGGTCTTCTATCTGAGGCAACAGATACTTATTTTGAATGGTGACCCTATTCAACTGTTGATAGTCTATGCACATTCTGATACTACCATCCTTTTTCTTAAAAACAAGACAGGAGTACCCCACGGGGAAGCACTAGGGAGGATGAAACCTTTATCCTGAAGATCCTGGATTTGAGCTTTAAGCTCTCTTAATTCTACTAAAATATACTCCATAGAGGGAGACTCAACATCAACATCCCGAACATGAGCCAAAAAACACCAAACACCCATGCCCCACAAGTTTTCTATCCCGAATAGAAGATATGACCTTAGCTGGATTAGGCTTGTACACCTCTTCCCACTATAACTTTTCCCTAATCGGGATCTCTAGAGCCACAGACTTAGTATTACAATTAAGTATAGAATAATAGGGGGACAACCAAGTCATGCCTAAGATTATATCAAAGTTAGTCATATCCAAAAACACCAAATCAGCCCCAAGTTTGGAAACCCATAAACATAATAGGACAAGCACGATAAACATGGGTGACTATGCCAGACTCTCCAACTGGGGTAGAAACATGGATGGGGGATCAAGTACATCACAAACTGCATCAAATGCCAAGGCAAACTGAATTGACACATATGAGAAAGTAGAACTCGAATCAAACAACACATTAGCCATCTGGTCACAGACAAGAATAGTACCTGTGATCACTGCATCAGATGTCTCCGCCTCGGTTTTACCCGGAAAGGCACAAAATTGAGCCCTGTATTCTTAACGGACAACCTTCTTGCATAGTTGTACTACTCCTCTACCCGCATTACCATTTCTCCGGCTCTCACGGCCTCGTTGATTCCCTCCTCTACCATCTTGTTGACTTCCTCTACCATTATTACCATTGCCCGCGGGTACCAGTCCTCTAGTCTGTTGTTGCGCGAAGTCAAACATGCATAGATGGAGACAATCTCTCCTGATATTCACAAGTTCTCCACAATTATAGCAACCACGGTCAAAATATGGCTCTGTCGAAGGCGTGACTCCGTGGCTATCCTAAATAAAATTTTGTTGTGCAGAGTAACCACATGTAGAAGCGGGCAAGGCTGACTGAATTAGCCGGGCTGTAAGTGTCGGCCTAACTAAAACTCTGGAGTAGGAACCATGGAAGTTACATGTGCTCTTGGGATTCTTAGCCAGAGCTTTGGCCTGCCCATCATGTTGAACTACTTCATCCTTCTTACAATCTCTTAAAGTTCGGGGCACATACTTTTCCAGAAACAGAGCATGAAACTACGTACAAGTGAGTGGGGGTAAAACTAACGATCTGCATTCCACATGGGCCCGCCACCACTGCTTAGCCTTGCCCTGAAGCTAAAAGGTCATGAACTCTACCCCGTACTGGTGTACAATACCTAACTTTTGAAGCCTCTCATAGCAATCCAAAATAAACTTATATGCGTCCTCACTCTCAGAACCATGGAACACATGCGTCTTTAGCTTCAGAAACTTAGTCAGCATCTTATTCTCATTACCAGTCATCACATAACCCAATAGGGAACGGAAAAAAACATCAGTGCCTACTGTTCCACCCATCTTAGGAACCGCAATACCAACGGGGGGTTGACTAGAGGTTGAGTCGCTTGCACTATGGGAAGGACTGCAGGACCGACCAATCCCTTCAAAAAAGTCATCATTTGTTGAGCTAACACTTGGTCTATGGGAGGAACACATGTAGCCTCCACCTGTGAATCCCCCTCTAGTCCAACGTTCTCCTCGTCCTTAATCTCCACATTCTCTTCTACCTCTTCGTGATGTACATGAGGGGCCTCATCTCTGGGAACATTCTCAACTGGAGCTCCACCCCTAGTGGGTGCTACCCTTCCTCGACCTCTTGATACAGACTCCTCGACTGGCTCATTGGCGGGAGCTACGGGCCTAGTGCTGTTGAAACGTCTGTTAACCATCTACGGACAGAAGATGGAAGAAGATTAGATACCAATTTGGATCACCACATACCAATTGGAATCAAGTCATAGCACGAAAGAAGTAGAAACAAAGAGATTTCCTAAAGTCTTGTAGCCTCTTGAAGAAAAGTACAGACGTCTTTGTACCGTTCCATAAGACTTTACTAGACTCTTTTTGTACAAAAAGATCAATGAACCTAGGGCTCTGATAACACATTTGTCATGACATAGACCACCTTGATTAGCACCCACATTAACCCTCTAATGGAAGAACCATTACTACAAGCCAACTAAGCGACTTAACTAAAAACTAAGCATTTAAAGATACGGAAGTAGGTTTAAATGACTAAGAAATATGGAGTTCCCATAAAATCCGGAAGTTCAACAAAAACAACTTACAAACTATTGCGGAAGTTAACCCCTAGAACTGAAAGTCATTGTACCAAAACTACGAACAAACAAGTCTAAGAGAAAAGGGTACAAACCCAAAACTAAACATACTAATAAATCTAATTTGAAGTCTATCTCCTAAAAGAACCCATGGCAGCCTAAAAGAAATGGCTCACCCTTGTATTCGGTCTCGATCAGTGATCTCCTAACTGAGGTCAGTACCCGCCTGAAGATGCCATGTACTCAACAGAGAACGAGTAAGTGCAGTATCAGTACACAAACCACAATGTACTGGTAGGATCACGCTCTTATTCTAGTAAGTGAAACATAGGCAAGCAATCATAACACAGTAAACACATATATACAAAATACATAGATCAGTCATCATTTTAAGAGCAACATATAGTTCCCAATATTAATGACAATAGACATGAATGTAATAATCATTATGGCCCTCTCATGGAACCCATACCGAAACTGTTAGTATGTCGGAACATGACACCTTATCCAATATGTGTTGGAACGTGACACCCGATCCAATATATGTGTTGGAACTTGACACCCGATCCAATATATGTGTTGGAATGTGACACCCGATCCAATATATATGTTAGAACGTGGCACCCAATCCAATTAAGCCAACCAAAATCACACCCGTAATGAACATTACTCATAGTCATACAATCAAGTATTAGGTTCATGGCATGCAAACGTTCACACATACTCATTTTGATTGGATCTGATTCGCATTTCCTTATTCATATACATGCATGCATAGATTGAAGTAATTAACAGGAATATATTACACAAACAGGATATCAAACCAACACCTACTTCGAAACCAAGCTTAAATCCTCCTAAGAAACTTGAGCCATCCATTTCCATATTCGTTCAACTTGTTCTTGGTCTAAAAACAATCAATTAACGCAAGGATCAATAAACAAGGCCTAATTTACCTGGATAATAATCAATTTATCTATCCATGACAAAACCCAATATCCTAATGTTTAATTAGGGCTTTTCCCACCATTAACTTTAGGTCAAAACCCTCCCCCAACGATAATTACCCAAAAATCTAAATTATACGGATCGAAAGATGGATTAGGGGAGTAACAATCTTACTTTTAGCGCTATAAGTTGTGGAAAACTATCAAGAGCTTTGCTTGGGTCGTCTTTTAGCTCTAAAGATAAAGGTTTACAGAAAATAACATTTTTAGGGTTTTTACCAGATTTAAGTAGCAATTATCCCACCGCAGCGGGACTCAATCCGCTACAGCAGCCCTTCTGTGGTGTAACTAACCCCACCCTGGCAGCTTTCATGGAGATAGAAAGTTGGAATTTGAGTTCCAAACTCCCATTTCACAACACACATTCAACGCTTGATGTTTAACAACTACATGTTCACGCTAAGATCAGTTTCGGGAGTTCTACTCGCCCGAATTTGATTTCCTAAAGCGGTACAGACTCCCTTACGTCTTAGCTATCAACTCATGTGATCAAATTTATAATTAAATCTCTCATCCATTACCATATTTCCCTAGACCTCACCTGACTCAGATTTCGTCCAAATTTGACTAGGCTAGGAATTCTCAAGTCACTACTCAAAAGTTTTCTGGCCCAAATTATTTCCCCATTGGATTTTTTGTAACAACGGGAACAGGTCGTTACATATATAGTATTCCTACCCATTCCCAGCCTACATTACGACCTGTTAAAGTCCTATTTGATTCTATTCGAGCATGCTTAATTAGTGGAGATGTACATAATGGGCAAGCATATGGTTCTTTGTGTATACATGCGAATTTTATTTGTGAGTCTGAGAGTTGTTCTTTGATGCTAAGTCGTTAATTTATATTTAATCTTTTGAATTGAGTGTGTAGACTTTTTCTTCTTGTGAGGGCACTTGTTTCATGATAGATAGATGATTTTATTAGCTTTGTTTAACGAGAGTAGGTGAGCAAACTTAAATTTGATGAGTTTGAAGTCCTTCCTTGAGGTTAGTATGTTAGAGGTTTGTTGTTTACTTGAATTTCTTGCATAATGAGCAGGAATTGTACTAGATGTTTTGAAATTTCTATATGGCCTAATTGCTTATATCAACAAAAGTAGTGGCATTCCTAGTATGATATTTTTAGATGAGCTTTAATGTTCACTCAGGGAGGAACAAAATTTTATGTGTGGGGTGTTGATGTGAGGTCAAAAATATATATTTTTAATCATTATTTGTCTTACATTTATTATTTGTATTTGTCCTTTTTGAGCATGGATTTTATGAATTGCGCTAAATAGTGTATTTTATTAACAGTTGTAAATTGGTGTAAATATGAAGAAGTTTGGAGCTAAAACGAATTAAAGATGACAGTTTATAGAACCAAATCAACCACATAACTTAATGGATTAAATTGAATATGAAATTAATAATCATATATCATATCTGTATATATATATATGTAACGATTTGTTCCCGTCGTTATAGAAAAGCCAACAGAGGAAAATTTTGGGCCAAAAAACTTTTTGGTAGTAACTTGAAATTTCCCAACCTAGTCCAGATTTGGATAAAATCGGAGTCTGTGAGGCCTAGGGAAATCTGGAAACAAATAGGAGATCTAATTATGAAGTTGAGCATATAAGTATATAGCTAAGATGTTAAGGAACCCGTACGACTTTACTGAATGAATTCGGGCGAGTAGAACTCCTGAAACAGATCTTAGCGTGAACGGGTAGTTTCTGAGTGTCATGGGTTGAAGGTGTGTTGTGAAATGGGGGTTTGGAACTCTAATTCTGACGTACTATCTTCGCGCAAGCCGCTAGGATGGGATTTATCCCGCCAGAACAGGGCCACTGTAGCGGGATGAGGTCCACAACAGCGGGACAAACGCGACTTAAGTCGGAAATAAACCCCAAAAATGTTATTATTCTACAAGTTTCATTCTTGAGAGCTAAAAGATGACCCAGGGTAAGTTCTTGATAGTTTTCCACCTCTTCTAGCACTAAAGGTAAGGATTTTACTCCCCTAATCCATATTTCGATCCGTATAACTCAGTTTCTTGTGTAATTATTGTTGGGGGAAGGTTTTGATTTGGGAATTATGGTGGAAAAGCCCTAATATTAATATTGGGATCAAGGGTTTGACCTAGGGTTGAAATTATTGATTATAATCCAGCTAATTATATATTTTTTATTGATCCTTGCATTATATTGATTGTTTGTAGACCAAGAACAAGCGGAAAGAATCTAGAAAGGGAAGAATCAAGTTTCTTAGGGGATTCATGTTTTGTTCGAGGTGGGTGATGGTTGTGATTTCTTGTTTGTCTGATGTATGTTAGTAATTGCTTCATTATAATACATGTATATATGCGGATGTTGTACTATTGATCACACTAATCGTAAATGAATATGAATGAAGCATTGACTGCCATGAATCAACACTTGCTAGGATTATTATGAAAATGTACATTGTGATTGTTATTGTGGTGTGTTGAATGGATCGGGTGTCACGTTTCGACGCACTAACTGGGATCGGATGTCGTGTACTGACATACATGTTGGAATGGGTGTCAAGATCCGACACACTAACTTGGAACGAGTGTCACGATCCGGCACACTAACAGTTTGGGTATGTGTTCCATGAGAGGACCAATGACTTGTTGTATATACGTATTATTGAGAATGTGGAATTGTACATTGATCCTGAAATGATGACTAATATTGTATAAGTTCGATATATGCATGTTTTATTATGTTGTGATTATTTGTGTATGTTTCACTGATCGGAATAGCCGCATGATCCTACCAGTACACTGGGGTTGTGTATTGATTCTGCACTTGCTCTTTCTTTGTTGAGTACAAGGCATCTTCAGGTGGATAAGGAAAGACCTCATTTAGGATATCAGTGATCAACATCGAATTCAAGGCTGAGCCAGTTCTTCCAACCTGCCATGAGTTATCCTTTTGTTCAGTCCATTTTATTCGGACTTAGATTAGCACTCTAGATTTCTTATGTTTAGTTTGGGTTGTACCCATTTTCGTAATCTTGTTGAACTTTACATGTTTTGGTACATTGACTTTCAGGTTCTAGGCATTATTTCCATAATGTCTTAGTATTGATTTGTTAGACTTCCGGATTTTATGGGAACTCCCTATTTTTCCTTTAGACATTTAAACATGCTTCCGTATCTTTAAATGCTTTAGTTTTCGTTAATGTTGTTAGTTGGGTTATAGTAACGGTTCTCCCACCGGAGGGTTAGTGTGGGTGCCAATCCTGATGGTCTGGGTCGTGACAAAATATATATATATATATATATAAACAGAACCCTAGGCCAGCTTACATGGTGCCACCACAAACTAGGATTCCCTGTTAATTTATTTATTACCAAAACTAGTCTTCCCCTCCTCTTAGAAATCTTCACAACCGTCACCACCATCTTACAAATTAAGCCTCCATGCACCAAATCACCCTTATGTATAAATATCAACACCCTTTGAGCTTACTAGGCCAAACTTAAGTTTAATCAACTAGTACCAGAATTAAATATTAGGCCAAACTATGTGAGTTAGTTGGCTCAAATGTATATATAATAGTTATACCTTGAGAATTTTCTTTTTAGTTTTGGAATTGTGAAAGCCTCTCCTTTAATACTTTGTGTACTTGCATTGTTGCATGCATTAGTATACCCTTTCTCGATAATCTTACTTTACCTTTGGTAATTTGAGTTAATCATTTTTTGTCTAGGGTTGGTACAGTATAGATTGGTTGTTGGATTTTAAAAGGTGTGAATGAAATATGAAGAGTTGTGACTTTCATGAAAAATTGTGAATTTTATGAAAAGTTGTGAGTTTTATGAAAAATTGTTACTTTTATGAAAAGCTATGACTTTTATAAAGTTGTGACTTTTATGAAAGTTGAGAATTTTATGAAAAGATGTGACATTTATGAAAGGTTGTGACCTTTTCAAAGGGTTTTAACTTTTCCAAAGAGTTGTGACCGTTCTGATAAAGCACAATAAACATTTATTCACACTACCCTTTATTAGCTATTAATAGAGGAATTTCCTCTCATTTTAAAACAACGAAAATTCTAAATTTTTTCTTCTTTTGGACAATTAATTATTCGTGTATTTTGCTCCCGTTGAATGGATCACTAACACCATTATTTTTGTATCAATACACTAGTGCATAAAATAATTCTATCATGGGAGGATCTATTTCTTTAAACCTCGGGTACTAAAGGGGAATCATTCTATTATGTTTCATTCGATTGTTACAAATCCTGGTATGTTTTTTACAATTATTAATTTATGCTTATATTATTAATTGTTGTTTTTGAGTACATGCTCTAAACTTTGTTGTTTATGTTTATGCAAAGTTATTGTTATAAGTATTTGTTAGTATACACTAAATAACACACGTTAATTGAGTAGTCACGCAAGTTTTCTCTATTGAAATTGTTAAAGGTACAACAAAAAAATCCCTTATAGATCTCTAATTTCTTCATCAACAACATCATTCCTTCACATATAAGGATGGGATTTTCTGTTCTTTAGAAAATCCTGAGAGAGTTACAGACATTTCATGCGAATATTTTTTTGTTTTTATATTGTTGTTGTCAATTTTAAGTAAATTTTATTAGTGGATGTTATGAGTACTTTAATAATTGAAAGTTGATTTAAGTGTTGGTCAATTTTTTGAGGTATGTTATTCCAAAAATATAGGAATTTTTCTAGTAAGAATGATTTGTTATCATCATTGGATATGTCATGACCCAACCCACCGGGCTGTGTGGGAACCTACATACTACCACCTAAGTAGGAGAACTCTCATATCCCAACAACTTAAAACATGCGGAAAATTAAATAAATGGAAATAACATACTAACGTAAATCTTTATTAAAATCCTTTAAAACAATTTCGAGTTAAGACTTGTAAAGTAATTAACACTCCCAAGGATCTAGCCTAAATAGGTACCAGAGCTACAAAGAGTACAAGTGGACATGATAATTAAAATACACAACTCCCACCATACGGAAGGAAGAATAGAAGTTGCTGGATATTTTCTTGGTCTTCACCTAATGAAACCTCACCGATCCTGCAACCAGATTATGTCAAAACACATACCAAGAGTAGTATCAATACAAACACACGTACTAGTAGGCATCATCGGTCAACCCGAAACCCACCGCATAATATAAGAAACCGACTAGTAAGATCATGAAATAAACCACTCGCTTCTCCACCTTCACTCTCTCTTGAAATACCTCCAATATACACCAATACTCCGACTACTAATATCCTTCTCAATCAACCTACCTACCAAGTACTTGATCACAGCCTAATCGTTCTGACACATTAGCAAATCCCCAATTACACCCACAAGAATTCCAACTAACCGCTCACTTCGTACCCTTACTCCCACGTCACATTACTAACCATGGTCACATAGTACACTACATCAAACTTCCTTACCACTAAACCCAATCTCTTTCTCCAAGGTGAAGGCCACCTACACATATTTCCTCACATACATTACCTCTACTTCCCACCATTATGACACACGAACAACCCTTACTATCCATTTCTCGCCCCTTGAACACTTTACCATTCCACTATACCCTACAAGCTCGCTAAACACACAGTACAATCAAATATAAGCCGTCATAACCTTTGCTACTAAGTGCAACATATATAAGTCAACACCACCATATAATCACATGCACCTATCGAACATATACAATATCATCAACTTGTACAATGAACAACTTCACATTTCCTCAAAATACATAATTATGTCAAGTCATTGGTCCTCTCATGGAACTCAAACCCAAAACAGTTAGCATACTAGAATGTGGTACCCGATCCAATGATTATGCCGTAACATGGCAATCGATCCCATAAATATGCCGGAACATAGCAACCGATTCAAGTTCGTTATGCCGGAACGTGGCAACCGATCCATTCAACTCACCACAATCGCAATCACAAGTATATCCTTAAGATCATACATTTAAGTCATGATTTCATGGTAACCGTCATTCATTTATCTCCTTACAACAAGTGTGATCAATAATGCAATATTCATATACACACAGGTATCATAATGAAGCAAGAACAAGCGTACATCACACAAACATAGAATCACAACCATCACCTACAATGGATTATTCATCAATACACATCATGCAACCCTAATTCGACCATACTCAGCCCTAATTCATCGTCTAAGGCTTCTTTCTAGGGTTTAAATCAATAATCATTAGGTGCACAAAGGCCTACGCATAATTCCTACCATCGATTCACATATATTATGCACTAACCACATATTTAAACTACTCAATTCATAAACGTAGCCCACCTGGGCGCCAAGCAGCTGCACAAAGTTTTTATCTTTAATTTTTTTTTTTGAGATTTCGTGACGGTGATCTTGATCGGAACTTCACAATCCATCGACATCTGACGTGGACACCACCCAATCTGAGGGTTCCTGATCTTACTAATATTTCGCCCTTTTTCGCTTGTAATTTTTTAGACAACTTACTTTTATCTTTCGACTTGCTTAAGTTTTTTGTAAGCACAAGGATGCTTGTTTTTGCTGCCTAATGCAGCCTCATATTAAATCTTAAGGTGTTACGATCTATTAACTATGTTGTTGAACACGGATAGACTGGTAGGGGTGAATTCATATACCATTCGAGGTCTGAAATTGTGGTTAGGAAAAATAGGAGAGACAGGGTTGAGGTTCTGCCTCGTCCTGTCCTACTCTGGCTGGAATAATCCCGCCCTGGCTGAAATAATCCCACCCCAGCGGTCAAAACGAAAACAAAACCTGGCCAAAATTTTTTTGGGGTTTTTCTTCTCTTTTCTAAAAGTTTCCAAAGGTGCCCAACTTTACCCTGAACTTTTAGGATACTCCTCCTGCTAGGAAAATCATTGCCTACTCCCAGTCAATCCCATGATATACGAACCAAAGTTTATCTGCATTATCTTAGCACCGCAACCCACACATTCCCAAGATACACCTAGACATTTGCATAGTCATTGCACAAGCACAGGACACGTCCAGCTCTTTCACGCAATTTGTTTCGTTCAATTAGGTCAACACATAGAACATAGTAAGGTTCAAGCACACATTTATAGTACACGTAATCGCATCATCATATTCAACAAGTTCAACTTTATATTCGTAGATGATTCCATCAACAAGAAGCATGCGATCACAGATTCCAAAACACCATGCACAGGCAATTTCCATTTATTAGTTATTTCATTCAATTAGATGACCATTGTTGGTCATCCATGCCCTTTTTAGCCCCGAAGGCTAGATACTAATTGGAACCTTCCTAATTCTAATTAACTTGTTGGTGTCCCTTTAGTCGTATTCACGACGTCTAGTTCACTTTGTTGAGATACCAACTGGAATTGAGAGATACCAATTAGGCTCAACTCATAACACAAGCGACCCTCGCACTAAAGGAGAGAATAAGTGGAACTACTTCCTAGAATGCTTCCTAGCCTCTTAAGGATAAGATGTGGACGTCAACAGACCAATCCGCAAGAGTCTAATCCACATTTTGCTCTTGTACTGGGAAACCGGTAACCTAGGCTCTGATACCAATTTGTCCCAACCCAACCCACCGGGTCGTGTGGGCACCTACATACTACCACCTAAGTAGGAGAACCCTCATATCCCAACAACTTAAAACATGCAGAAAATTAAATAAACGGAAATAACATACTAACAAAATTCTTTATTAAAAACCTTTAAAACAATTTCGAGTTAAGACTTGTAAAGTCATTAAAACTCCCAAGGATCTAGTCTAAACAGGTACAAGAGATACTAAGAGTACAATTGGACATGATAATTAAAAGACACAACTCCCACCATGCGGAAGGACGAATAGAAGCTGCTGGAGATTTTCTCTGTCTTCACCTAATGAAACCTCACCGATCCTGCAACCAGACTATGTCAAAAGACATAACAAGAGTAGTATTAGTACAAACACACTTACTGGTAGGCAATATCGATCAACCCGAATCCCACCGCATAATATAAGAAACCGTCTAGTAAGATCATGAAATAAACCACTCGCTTCTCCGCCTTCACCCTCTCTTAAAATACCTCCAATATACATTAGTACTCTAACTACTAACATCCTTTTCAATCAACCTACCTACCAGGTACTTGATCATAGCCTAGTCGTTCTGAAACATTAGCAAATCCCCAATTACACCAATAAGCATTCCAACTAACTGCTTACTTCGTACCCTTACTCCCTCGTCACATTACTCAACCATGGTCACATAATCCACTACATCAAACATCCTTACCACTAAACCCAATCTATTTCTCCAAGGTGAAGTCCACCTATGCATATTTCATCACATACACTACCTCTACTTCCTGCCATTACGACACACGAACAACCCTTACTATCCATTTCTCGCCCCTTGAACACTTTACCCTTCCACTATACCCTACAAGTTCGCTAAACACACAAAACAATCAAATATAAGCCGTCATAACCTTTACCACTATGTGCAACATATATAAGTCAACACCACCATATAATTACATACACCTATCGAACATATACAATATCATCAACTTGTACGAACAATGAACAACTTCACATTTCCTCAAAATACACAATTATGACAAGTCATTGGTCCTCTCATAGAACCCAAACCCAAAACAGTTAGCATACTGAAACGTGGTACCTGATCTAATGATTATGCCGGAACGTGGCAACCGATCCCATAATTATGCTAGAACGTGGAAACTGATTCAAGTTATTTATGCCAGAACGTGGCAACCGATCCAAGTTAGTAATGCCGGAACGTGGCAACCGATCCATTCAACACACCACAATCGCAATCACAAGTATATCCTCAAAATCATACATTTAAGTCATGATTTCATGGTAACCGTCATTCATTTATCTCCTTACAACAAGTGTGATCAATAATGCAACATTCATATACACACAGGTTTCATAGTGAAGCAAGAACAAATGTACATCACACAAACATAGAATCACAACCATCACCTACAATGGATTATTCATCAGTACACATCATGCAACCCTAATTCGACCATACTCAGCCCTAATTCATCATCTAAGGCTTCTTTCTAGGGTTTAAATCAATAATCATTCTATGCACGAAGGCCGATGCATAAATCCTACCATCGATTCACATATATTACGCAGTAAGCACAAATTTAAACTACTCAATTCATAAACCTAGCCTACCTGGGAGCCAAGCAGCTGCACAGAGTTTTTATCTTTGATTCTTGTTTTCGGGATTTCGTGGCGGTGATCTTGATAGGAATTTCGCAATCCATTGACATCTTCACGCTAGAAATCTATCTCTCCCTTCTTCCCAATTTTGGGGGTTTCTAAGATGTTTTACGACTAAATTCGGTATTTTAGGAAGGAGGAGAAAATAGGATTTCGCGTTATTTACGTTCTGCCTCACCTATCCCGCTCTGGCGTTAACTTACCTTTCCCTACCACCGCCGCCCTAGCGGCAACACGCCCACTCTGGCAAGACTATGGCCCAGAATTTCCCAAATTTTTGTTTCTCCTAAATAACGATGGTTCGGGTCGTTACAGGATATCTCATAGTATACTCCCTTTAATGTATGTTTGTTCTCATTGTTTTGTTGTCTCCTTAAAATTGTATTGATTATTTTTCGTTCGGAATGTATATGATTTCACTTGGACAAAACTTTCGTCCTTTTAATGTTTTTCCTTTTTTCCTTCTCATTCGGCTCTTCTTAATATTTTTGGTGTGAGTTATGACTATTTTCGGCAAGATTAATTTGAAGAATATGAAACAAAACCTACTCTAAATAAAAGTAATATCTTAAGCTACAAAAGATATGTCTATTAACATTGATTTGTTGTCCTTTATATCCCAAGTCATTGCTAAGTGTTTAGTTATCTAGGTTTGACTCATTTTTAATTTTTTTTTGTTCAAGAATATATATTTAACATGAGTCTAGAATCAAACATTTTGATATTCTTGTACTTTCATAATGCAACAATTATACATATATATTTCTGAAAAAGTCATAAAGTTGCATTGATGAAGCATCTGGAAGGGCCTTGAGAGTAACAGTTTAATGAAGAATGAATCTCTAAAAGGGCCAACAATATTATTTTGCTGTTGTTTCAAATTTATTTTTCTCCTTCTATAAATTTTGTTAGAGTAACAAAGTATCAATAATGAAAAGTTGGTAACGTTTGACCTCAAACAAGTAGATTGTCTCTAAAAAAATTATTTATGTTGTTGTGGTGTACATTTTTAACAGACTTAACTTATTCATAACTAATATTGATTATCGAAAACTGTTACATAATTTTCTTTTCACAAGGAGTTATTCTATCCATAAAATTAGCAAATTCTATATTTTGGATGTACAAAAAAATAGAAAAAAGTGATACTTCATCACTAGATGAAAACATAACTCAATTTTAACAAGACAATTATATCATCAAACATATGTTATGATAAATTATGTAAACGATAAAAATGATCAGATATTAAGATATTTTTAATCATTCCTTATATATTTACAATTATTGATATATGTTATAATATCAAACCATTTAATTTATGTTGAAATGTTCTTAAAACCTACTAAAATTTACTTTCTTCTTTTTTCTTAGAATAGTCGATTATTGGAAAGGTTGTACAAATGTTTAGACAGATTATTTATATCCGCGTGGGTAAATTACCTAGCTATATATATTCAAAAGGTTGGCAGAAACAATTCAAATTGGTTTCCTTGCTGCCACGTGGCAATGGTGAATTCAACAAGAGCATTATATTGTAAGGCGGTTCGGCAGTGCATTCCACACGGAAATCAGTTCCTTTGGTTTTGGTTTCCCAATTTGTTTTGGACTCGGTTATTTTATTTAGGGTTTTCAACATCCATAAATAGCCCATGAGAATAATTATTAGGATATATACTTTTTAAGAAAAGTATATTGTGTCGGGCAAAGTCAATACTTTTTAGGGTTCTTTTCCTCTTTTTCTTGACTTAGACATTAGTAGCTAAAGACCCTTGTTTCGGGGCTTCGCCTAGGGGTAATTATTGAACATCGATTGTTTTGAATTAATGTTGGTTATTGCTTAAATTACTTTTGTATTATTATTTTAGTATTTAATGCTTGTTCACCATAGAGATAAATATATTGTCTATTCTAGGACTCGGGAGACAAAGAGGTAGATAGACCAAATAATACAAAGAGCTCGATCTCTCTTGCATATCACTTGTTCAGATTCCTGCTCAAGATTAACACTCGGACGATCACCGATCTTGGTTACTAAACAAAATTAAATATAAATGCTCATCAATTGAGTTTGTCTATCCCCTCTCAATGATATTGTTAGACAGTCAATTAGAGTAGACGATTCGAGGCCGGGAGATCATGATCATAAAATCAACCCTGTAAATCAGTAATTTGATAATTGTAGTTAATTCATTACATGAGATGTGATGCATGAAACCTTAAGCATGCGGAATGTCACGCCCCGAGCCTACACCCTAGACGTGGCTGGCACTCGAAGACCATCGTTAGCCCTAAGAGGACCCTTGGCCTGGCTTACTTAACTTAGCGGAAGACTTAACTCAACAGAATAAACTCAATGCCATAGTTTAAATGATAACATCTTAGCCAAAATGGCAACTTATGTCTCAAAACAAAGTATTTGTAAGTATCATAGATGAGAGACTCAATACTAACTGTCTGACTGTCTATAAAGCCTCTATAATACTGAGATGGATGTTGGGACAGACCCCACAACATCCTAATAAAGCAAAACTAGGAAAGCGAAATAACAGAGTCCTCCGGAATGCAAAGAGGCTCACCACTGACTCTGGAGTGCTCAACTGGATCAACGGCGTGCTGGATGCTGATCCTGGTTACCCGTGTCTGCATCATAATAAGATACAAGCCAACTGGCATCAGTACATTGAATGTACGAGTATGCGAGTTGGAAAACTAAACAACAACTTAAGCTTGAAAGGAGTACAAAGGAACACTTACCTTGGCTCTGTTTAACTCATGAATAACTAAACTCAATATAAAGCAATAAGACACATGTAATATATATAAAGCTTGTAAAATAGTGTAAACAACTTAGTTTGTTAAAGATAAAGCAATAACAAACTCAACTTTACTTAAATATAAAAGTAATATAACTTTGAGATTCTCTAACCGACAACCACCACTATGAGCCTAAGTGGTGATACAGTGTCTTGCCCACGCTGCCAGAACTGTCTTATACTTTGCCGTCATATAGAACACTTAACTTAGTGGATCCAATAGTCTATGCTAAAAGCATCTTAACGAGTCATCTAAGAAGTATGATCATTTAATACCCATGATGGCTACATGGTTTATGGAGACTTGAGTTAATATGAACTCGCATCCCCATATTGGTGCTCAATACTACTCCCAAAATATACTTAGCTCATATGTTTGTAAAAACAAAACTCTTTCTTTGAATTGAGGTAATTACTCTAAACTTAGCTTAAAAGCTCTCTTGGAATCGATGTTCCCTTTCTTGCTCAAATGTGAAAAAATTTATAAACTCTTTGGGAATACTTAGTCCCCTAATAACTTTTGAGAAATGAACTCAACTCTTTAATCCTTACTTTACTTGAAGCTTGAGCCTTAAAATAAAGTTTAAACGTTTAATAAAGACTCTTGAAAACTTTAAGAAACTTTACTTTGACTTGCTTCTTAACTTCTAGACTTGACTCTTAACTTCTTTGAGTTTGATCTTAACTTTCTTAGAATTGGATTATAGATTCAAGGTTCATGATCTCATGTTTACGGATGATTTCATGATGTTTAGATGTACCTTAGAGTGTTGGAATCAACTAGAAAATATAGGTACATTACTTAGAAACTAGTACGAAAAGATGGGGGAAGAATGGGGTGAACTGGCGTCCTTGGCGCTCTGAGAGGTGTGGGGCGCCAGGCCCCAAACTTCAGAGAAGTCTGTGGGACGCGCTGGCTGGCGCGGTACCCCAAGGCCAAAACTTCAGAGGCTGCTTTGGGGCGCGCTGGCTGGCACGCCGCCCCAGCCCCGTTGCCAAGGTGTTCTGGATTTTTCTTCTCTGTTTTCCATCCCTCAACCATCCAATCTTCCCTAGTTCTTTCCCCCAAACACTTAGGATCAATTGTATCCTCAATACACAACCAATTGAACTCGAAAAACAGCCCAGAACATAAAACAACTCAACACTTGCTAGCTTGAGTTCATAACTTTACTATTTATCATTAAACGTAGAATATCCCGACTTCGTCTGGCGAAGCTTCTAGCTCTAAATAATAGGAATTCAGGTATGGCAGGAATACTATCGACCATTACGAGCGATAGCGAAGCCAAGCCGTATAAAGGCGAGCAGCCCTTATAGCAATAGCAAACGGCCTACTTATAGCCTATCAACAGGTCAGTCAATATCAGTAGAGGTCCTCTTGTCCTCTCAACTCATATTTCCCACGTAGTTCGTCGGTTAAACCAACGATTCTCTTCTCAAAGTCAAAGCAATGAAAGAACCACCCCTTCCTGTTTTTTGTACTGTCAGATAGAAAGAAAATGTTACCCCAAAGAGTCCTTCTTTACCACTTTTCAGATAGAGGGGCTAGGCATTTAACAATCAACCAACAAGAATTCAACAATGTCCTTCAAGAACTTCACTTTCTTAACATTCAAACAACTCCAAATCACTAAATTGAAACAAGTTGGTGTGTGGGTGAACTAACCCAACACGAAAGATCTCACATACCTTAATAGGGATCACCCCCGACGAATTCCACTTCAAACGCTTGACGTTCTTGGCGAAATCTTGCCGTTTTCTCCCTTTCTTTCTTCGTTTCTCTCTTCTCCAAGCCCTAAGCATATTTCTCAATTCTCCAAACTGACTATGTCATGTTTTTACCCCAATAAATACCTAGAATCAAATTAGGATATTAATTAGAGAAAAGACTACTTTGCCGTTCCCTAAATCCGAATAGGGACTTTCCTCACAACTTCCGAAAAGCATATCTCACTCATGCAATGTCGAAATCGTGTAATCTCAGCTGCGTTGGAAAGATCTCTCCAAGGTATTTCCAACCATATCAAGATCTGCTCCTAACTCCTCCTGAGCTAGGAGTTATGGCCGTTTGAATATGGCCAAAACTCACTTTCTTAACTTAGATAAAATTTCTAGATTTCCTTATTCTTTCCAAAAATCAATACTTTAAACTCTTTATAGTCGTTTCTAGGTTCGAGATGTTACACGGGAGAACTGGAATTTCCTAACTATTGTAAGTAATTTTATTATTTAATTCTTTCATTCTTAGTATTTAAATATAAATCAAACACTTCCTTTGGGTTCCATAATTCAGCTTTCTTAGAGCCCTTATATTACTTGTGCAACCGCATACACTTGCGTGTACAATTGGAAGCAACACTCATCCTCATATCAATGTTCAATACTACTCCCGATAATATATATATATATATATATAAACACACACACACTCATGCTCAAATGTATAAAGCATATTATTTCTCTCGTTTGAGATAATTGCTCAAACTATCCTCTTAAAAGTGGTAACTGCTCTGAAATATCTCTGAACTCAGAAACTCATTTAGAAATCAAAATTTCTCTTTTCTCAATGTAACAAAATGATACATTTGGGAATACTCAGTTCCCTTAAACTTAAATAAAAAATTCTCTTTAAACTTTACTCAAACTCTACTTTACTTTCTCAGAAAAAAAGTTTAAAACAAATGTTTATTGTGATCTGATCATTGATGACTCGGGAAGTCATACTGCATAAACATTGATGGCATATGTAGATGTCATATTGCTCACACATTGATTGCATACTCGACTGTCATACTAATCATGAATCATAGTTCTCTTCTCATTGTAAGAATATTGTTTTTTGAACCATTTGTGCTCCCTTAAACTCTTCTCAAAAGACACTTTAAAATATTCTTGCTCAAATCTTGTTTAAAACTCTTTCTCAAAACTCATCTTAGCTTTCTCAAGAAACCGGTTTAAGACAAATATGTTTGCTTTAAAAGATTCTACAAAATTATAACTCAAAATAGGATTCATGCTGAAAAATAGACATGAACAACAACTCAAGGATCTCAATGTATACTAATATATATATATATAACAACTCATGATTAAGGATTTAGAACTCAGAATCAATAACATAACTCATATCAAGACTTCTCAAAACTAAGGGTATAACCCTAGATTAAACTTTTACTGACTAAATTAAGATGTAGGGCATGAAGATGAACCCATTCTATCACTATGAATATCCTTACATACCTTAATGATGAATTTTGAAAAAAAAACTTTGGAGAATGAACCCTAGCCTTGGTGTTCTTGAAGTTCTTGAGCGTATATTATTTTTTTAGAATGAGAGGGTTGAAATAATTAGAACTAATTGAGTTTGACTTTTGAAAAAAATAATAGACATGTGTTGGGGTTTTGTGATGAGGAAAAGACACGAACACCCCTCCTAAAACGTGAAAAGAAGTGAAAACTAAGAGAATTATGAAGTAATGTGCGCGGTTGCGCAGCTGAAGCTTTGTTTGCGCAGCAGATATCCACTTCGCGCGCCAGTTTGCGCAGCAGATATCCACTTCGCGCGCCAGTTTGCGCAGACTACATAGTGCCCAGAAAAATTGGTATAACTTTTAATACATAACTTGGATTGACGAACATTCAAAACCTGTTGAAAGAAGACTTCAAGACCTTTCATATGGTTGGTATTAAGCCACAAAACTCTTCATATATTAGGAGGTGCGATTGATTGAAGTGTATATTTTAATGAACTTCCACGAAAAACTTAATCATTAGAGAACCTCTCAACTTGACTTTGTGCTAAAGGTTCATTATGACCTTAACTCACATCCAAAGCACTTATCATATTTAGGAATGGACCTTAACATATATGAACAAGTAGTATATCACCTAACCCAAGTTCATACACTTACGACAACCAATTTGGATTCTAAGAGTACAATTTTTGGGGTGTTACAAGTTTCCTCCTTGCTCCTTTAGCTAGAAATTTTGCGACCCTATCTACTTCCTAAAGTTGTGTTGTTTCTAAGGTCCTCTATTGAACCAAAACATATTTCTATTGGTCTTAGGTCCTTCTCTACCACGATTCATAAAATAAAAGTAATTAATAATGCAGATTTGGTATTTGTACTCCTCAAAATACCCTAAAAGCCACCTAATCCACCTCTACCTAGGTTACCTAAGTTTAATCCATTTGTATTCAACATATAGTCCTCATTTATACCAAGCGACAAATGATATATCCCAAACACTAAGGGGTCGTTTGGTAGAGTATATATGAATAATGCTAAATAGAGTGTATCAGTAATGCTTGTATTAGCAATGCATGTATTAGTTATGCTTGCATTACTTATATATAGATTATCTTAATGCATTGTTTAGTTTAATGTATTAAAAATAGTATGTATTGCATTAAAAAAATTATTTACCAATAGACCCTCCACTTTTATGGTGGAAAAGATGTATAAAAAGGTTTTGATGAACAATTGAGTCTTTTATTATGTTAATGCATGCATTAAAACCATTGCATTGCTAATACCTAGAAATCCATAGTATTACCAATGTACACCTTAATACAAAATAGTGTGTATAACTAATGCAATCATTAGTTATACATTGGTTGAAAAAGAATACCAAACAATGTACTAGTATTACACAAGGCTAATAGATGCATTATTTTTCCTAATACACTCTACCAAACAACCCCTAAGTCTTTCACAATATGAAATGTGGATAAGCTAAAATATCACTCAAAGATTTAGTGTCATAAGTACAAGAGCTTCTAAAATACAATGCAAGTCTGAAACCTAACGACATGTCTATATGTAAGAAATATCTTGTCAGAATGCTAAAACAACACAATAAATAAAATAAAGGGAGGTCTGGGTTGCGTGTGTATATATATAATAATTTAAAATAAGTAACTACAAAAGTGTAAAATTGTTACCAAATTTGCAATGTCTTATATCAAGTAGACTATTAAAATAACTATAACACAAAAAATTGTCTTCATAGCAAATGATAAATGGAATACTATTAACTATACAACTATTTCGATATAATCTACATTTTAATTTTTTTGTCTGGAAGTAATGGATTTTTTTTAACTTTTACTAATACAGATATAACATTTTAACAATCCCATCAACATTTAGAAATTACAGTGCATAAGAAATTATTAGTATTGCACTAAGAAGGTGTTATAAAAAGTTATTACAATGTAACAACAAATATAACTTCCTATTTGTAACAAATAAAATAGGATAAGGCACAAGTATCCCCTAGACTATGACAAAAATTCCAGGGACATACCTTAACTAAACTAAGGTTCTTTATCCACTCGAACTAATTTTTTTATAATTTTATACAGCTTTTGGCTTACGTGAAACACTTTGTGACTCCATGAAGTTGAGGCGTGTGAGAGATATTTGGATGACACCTAGGCAAAAAAAGTGTACAAAATTTAAAAAAAGTGGGTTCGGGGGGTAATAGGACCTCTGTGTAGTTAAGATGTGACTCTAAAATTCTAGATATAGTCTAAGGGGGTATTTGTGCCTTATCCCAAACAAAAGTTATAAAGTTATTAAAAATAAATTTAGAGTTGTCCTGCAAATGTTCTTTTCTTCAGTGATGAATGAAGATTTTGTAGTGTTCTGAGATTTTCTTTCATAATTGAAAATTCTACAATTTGAGGTTCCTTCAGGAAATTCTATAATTCTACAATATATGATCGCACAATAAAATATTATTCAACATAAACTTGAGAGGAGATAAAAAACATGATCGCATAAAATTTACATAGAATGAGTAAAGAGATTCAATGTATAACTTGTGAGTTTTTTTCCTATGCAATGTTGAGGGTTTGACATATTTTTGTTCTCTTTATAAAAGATTGCTTAATGAACATAATATAATTTAATTGAAAAATGAAGAAAAACAAAGAGGTTGACAACTTTTACGAGGCCATAAATTGTTGATAAACGAAGGAAAACAAAGAGGTTGGTAGCATTTAACTTGTGACGTTTGTATTCCAAGGATATTAAAATATTAGTATTTAATATTCAATTAGATATTTGATCATATGTTGATTTATTGTAGGAACAAAATTGTAATCCAATTTTGATAGCTGCAGCCTCCTACTATATATATATATAAAAGCAATTCTCTGGAACAAGTCTTTCACTACTTTATCTTTAGTAATTTTTTAATTCTAAAAATATTTATTCTAAAATAAAACACCAACATTTTCTTTACTAAATTGTATTGGTCGTTTCTTTTTTTTGTTTAACGAATTAATTTAATATATAGTTTTTGAAATATATATAAAGTAGTTTAGTCATTTAGCAGTACACCAACTTCTCTATGTTTTTTGTGAAATACATCAACTGCTTATTATCAGATTAATCACATCTATCCAAACTTGTAACATTTTATTTATAAAATTAATTTTCACACTTAAACTTACATGTTTTTAATTTATAATTTATCGATTCCAATGAGATTTTAATAGCATTTTAAAGTCGAATGATCTACACTAGTTGGTCTACACTTTGTCCTTCTTGGTTGATCAAAATAAAAAATTGTGATAGTAAATTATTTTAACTATAATAAAATAGTGTAACACTTTAAATGTATTAGATGAATTGAAAAAACTATCTTGTATCTTAGGTACTAAATAAATTCTTATAGTTTGGCGTTGATGACACATTTTATGTCTACAAATGTTCTTATAAAAAGGTTTATTAATAAAGAGAGTTGACATATAGACTAGTTATCTTATTGAATAAATATGATCTAGAACAATATTTAAAGATATATATTTACTACTTTACTTTTCTATCATTAAGACTAATTAGGAATAACTATTGATTCTACAATATGTTTTTCGATAGAGTTGGACAAGGGGGCTTGTTTTTACTAAAAAGCAACATAAAAATATTTGTTCGGGCTCTATCAATCCCAAAAAGGCAGAAACATAAAGAATGGAAAATACACACAAAAAAGGCCAGGATAAAATGGCCCGGTCCAAAAGAAAAGGCCTATTGCTATATGGACTACTATATTACTAGGGTTTCTAATAGAGGGTTCAATATCTTTTTTCAACTTCCTCTCTCTACTGAATTAGTCGATGGTGATGATATTCCACAATATCAGTTTGGTTCATGTTCTTCTTTGGATGATCAACACTCATTGCCCTCTATGGTGTACGTCGTTGTTTCTCAGCTTGTAGAAGTAAGATTTGTGTCCTTCTCTTCTCAACTAATTTTTGTATTTGTAACCCTGGATTAAAAGGTGCATCTGTTCATTCCTTTTTTCCTATCTAGATGTTTAGTCCGTTGGATCAGATTGTTGTGTATCTCTAGGAGTCGGCAGAGGGTTTTCATCTTGGGTGCCTGTTGGTTAGCGCTATGTTAATGTTTCTCTTCCTTCTTTGTTTGATATGCGTCTAGTTTCTTTTTAATTGATGGATCTGTGTTTTTTCAACTTGATTCAAGTCTAGTTTATTTTTAATTGATGGATCTGTATTTTTTCAGCCTATTTTGAGTCTAGTTTCTTTTCTATTGATGGATTTATGTTTTTCATCTTGATTTGAGTCTTGTTTCTTTTTAATTTATGGATCTGTGTTTTTTTAGCTTGATTTGAGTCTAGTTTCTTTTTAATTGATGGAACCGTGTTTTTTCAGCTTGATTTGAGTGTAAGTTCTTTTTAAGTAATGGATCTGTGTTTCTCAACTTGATTTGAGTCTAATTTTTTTTAATTGATGGATTTGTATTTTCAGCTTGATTTGAGTCTAGTTTATTTTTATTTGATGGATCTATGTTTTTCAGCTCGATTTGAGTCTAGTTAGTTTTTAATTGATGGATCAGTATTTTCAGCTTGATTTGAGTCTAGTTTATTTTTAATTGCTCGATATGTGTTTTTTCGGCTTGATTTGACTCTAATTTCTTTTTAATGGATGGATCTATGTTTTATTTAGCCTGATTTGAGTCTATCTTTTTAATTGATGGATCAGTGTTTTTTAGCTTGATTTGAGTGTAGTTTCTTTTTAATTGATGGATCTATATTTTTTCAGCTTGATTTGAGTCTAGTATCTTTTTAATTATTGGATCTCTTTTTTCAACTTGATTTGACTCTAGTTTCTTTGTAATTGACGGATTTCTACTTTCTTTTTAATTGACGAATCTGTGTTTTTTCAACTTGATTTGAGTCTAGTTTCTTTTAAATTGATGGATTTGTGTTTGTCATCTTGATTTGAGTCTAGTTTCTTTTTAATTGATGGATCTGTGTTTTTCAGCTTGATTTGAGTCTAATTTCTTTTTAATATTGGATCTATATTTTTCAGTTGAGGCAGGGGTGGAGTGAAACAATAAGCTCTTGACCTCCTTCCAATAAGAAAAATACTATTTTAATACCTATTAATATTACCAATTTTTTTTAAAATTTAATAAATCAAATCTATGTAAATGACATGAATTTAATGACTTGATTTATGTTCAAGAAACTTTCCTTATTATAAATAGAGCTGTATACTTTCTTACACTTTCTAACTAAATCGTAATAAGCTAGAGATTCTTAACTTATTTTTCCTTATATTAACCAAAAAATCTTTCTTTTTATGTGTAATTTTCTCCAATGAATTTCATGTTAAAGGGAAAAAAACGAATTGTATTTGCAATCAACAGCATGTCAATCAAATTGTAACGATTTTGAATTTAACTAAAAGTGTGGAATTATTTATAGATTTTTGTATCTATGTTTATATTCATTAGTATCCAGACATTCCAAGTTAATTAGTACAAGATTTTTTTGTTGAATATTCAAATGTAATGATTTTTTTTAAAAATGAAATCCAAAACTTATATGAAATCCAAAGATGTCCCTTTTTGGGGGAATGGCTAAAAAGGAAAAAGTATCACATAAATTAGGACAGAGGTAAAATCGTACTGGCAACTGTTTTCTATTTCAGGTCTACCAATAGTAGAATGGAAAAGTCAGGGATGTTGTTATATTGCTGGTATCCCTTTTGTCTTGCTTTGTGTTCTCAGTACCTTTTCTTTTTAACTTTTTATCGAGTAACAATATTCCTCTAACCATATTGATCAAGAGCATGAGAGAGAGAAAATTGGCAGAGCTCTACTAAAGAATGTGTTGGATATATTTGTTGAAATTGGAATGGGGTCAATGGATTATTATGACAACGATTTTGAAGTTGCATTCCAATTTCAAAATCGTTCTCATAATAATCCATTGACCTTATTCCAATTTCAACAAATATGTCTAGCACATTCTTTAGTAGAGCTCTTTCAATTTCCTCTCCCTCACGCTCTTGATCAATCTGGTTAGAGAAATACTGTTGCTCGATAAAAAAAAAAAAGAAATGGTAGTGAAAACTCAAAGCAAGACAAAAGGGATACCAAAGATATAACAACATCCCTGACTTTTCCATTCTACTATTGGTAGACCTGAAATAGAAAATAGTTGCCAGTAAGATTTTACCTTTGTTCCAATTTACGTGATATTCTTTCCTTTTTAGTTATTCCCCAAAAATGGATATCTTTCCATGTTTAGTAACAATTTAACTTCAAATTTCTTGTTTTACTTTATAGCCACAAAGCTTCTATAGCTTACTTTATGCTACAAGTTTCAAAATTCTTTCTTTTTCTCTTAAACTTTGTGCCCAGTCTTGGTCAATAGTTCTATGTTTGTGGCCATATTATAGATCAGTTGACCCTCTTCTTATTTTAATTGATAATTGCAGTGCTTACTTAGAGGGAACCACTTATTTAAGAACACATTGACGAACTCCGCTCATGTGGTGATAGATTTTGTTGGCAAGTTCTGGAGCCATGTTCGTGCTTTTGTAATGAAGGAGTATTTGAATACCTTCGGCCTATAGGGTAATTAGGGATATTATGCATTGTGTATCTTGTGTTCGCTATGCTGCTTCTTATGCCATGATGTAATGACCCTCTAGGTCATTTATATGTTTATGCCTTCTTTCCGTCGTTTAGAGCGTTCCTATAGCGATCACAAGTCATTTATAACTTGCTGACATTGACTGTTGCCTGGTTGTTCATTTGGGATTTTTGCCCGTTTTCCTGTCTTTGAGCTTTTGAAACTTGAAAAGTTGATTTCAGTCATAACCTTAGTACATGACCTTAGATGGGAGTTCTGATGGTTGAATCAACTCCGGAGTGATAGAATTAGACTAGTAGCATGGTTGGCACGAGTCCTGAGGCTTTCGGTGTGACTTTGGGGCCATTAGATGCTTTAGTCTTTGAATTTTGGCTTAAGTTTGACTTTGGTCAACATTCTTGGTAAACACACTCGGTTGAGAATTATGTCAGCGTGGTTAGTTCCAAAATGTTGATTTTGGTCTAGAACAACCCTTCGTGCGATTCTCGGGGCTTCTGGTCTTATTTTGAGGCCCATTTTGTTAATTGCCTAAATATGACATCTGGGTGTGGGGATGACTTTTTGTCGAAATGACCTCGTATGGAAATTTTGACTGCGCCATTGAGTTCAGAATGTCGAATTTACTGGGGTAGTATATCCGGTCTATTTTCATCGGGTCCCGAACAAATTTTGAGGGTCCGTTCGTAGACTTTTAAAAAAAATATATAGCAAAATCTGGTGTTGCTTGTGCAGACCTATAGTGACGAGAATTTATTCTTTTTGGCAGCTAGATTTATCTTTTAGCGACTAGAACTGCTGCTATTTATTTAGCGAAAAATTAGATCTAACCTCATTCTGAAACTTCGATATCTCGAGTTCTAGAGCTCTGTTTTGGGTGATTCGAAGTACGGTATGTTTGGGTTTTGGTTGGCTGTGTGAGTTACTGTTTAGATCATGTCGGAAAGTCTCAGATTGTGGTTTATCTCCATTGTAAGTGGCTGCCCCAAGTCCCTTTTTGTGTAAAGTTTTGCATTGTTGTTTGCTGTTGTATGGAGCTGTTTCGAGCCCCGAGAGGTTCTCTGTTTTAGAAAATGAGCTCGGGGGAGGATTTAGGGCCTCTTCAAGGAGTCAATTCAGGAAATTCCGGAGTGGGTCCCACATTTCCCCATTTTGTCTCTGAAATTGGTCTGTCTCCAATTTTGATGATTTTAGTGTCAGAACGACCGTGTTCATGCTGTGATTATATTTTTGATAGTGTGGCAGGAATTTGAGGCCATTCGGAAGGGAAAAGCTCTAGTAGAGTGATTTGGAGCACCCACGGTCAGCCTTCAAGTAGGCTACGACTTCCTTTCCTTTAGATTGAGTATGATTGTATAATCGCATGCTAAATTGTGTGAATCGGGGGTGGGCTGCTAGTATTTCTTCTCTTCTTCTCAGAAACCATGTTTTAAGGTTGATTTTTGGGCTGTTTCGGGTTTAGTACCATGGTGTCTGAGGGGTTGTTTATCTGTGGGTATTTGTGAATTACTTGTTGGGCTGTTTATTTGTCATTGCATTAGTAGTATCTAGTTGGTTGTTTATTTATGTTGGAATTTATCTTTGGCCTTAGTCTAGGAAAGACTAGTGTTTCCTTATACCCATGCACCTTGTTGACTTTGGTATGTATTCGACGTCGATTCAGATGGACTATGTCTCTGTTGGCCGGTATAGCAGACTTGGGTCTGATAGTTCAGCCTAACTTTGGCCTTTTTATTGCTCGTGATCCTTCTGGCTTCTCTCCCCATTTCTATGATCCCGATGCATTATCGGAGGCATAGTATTATCTTGGTTTGGGTGTTTCGCGGTCAATTATGGTATGAGATAGTTGGTAGTGGACGTCGATCCACGATGGCTTGGAGTTGATTCACCCGTTTTCATGTGGTTGGTAGTGGACGTCAATCCACGATAGAATGGAATTTGGGATCCTCTACGGAGTTGATTTTACCAGCACACTATGGCTGGCATTGGGCAGGGCCTTAGGTGTAATTAATTGGCTGGGTAGTTCGATATATGTCACGAACCGGGGGTACACCCTAGATGTAATATGGCGTACTAGACCCTAAAAGGCCTAACACAAGCCACTTAGCATATCATAACAAAAGTAAATAGAAATGATGTGGAAATTTTAAAACTTTTTCTTTACAATAGAAGTCTTTTATAAAAGCAAGCAGAAGTCTAGACTTGTCTCAATATACCCATCTATTACAATAGTTCCAATGAAAAGGTCACAACCCATACAACATAGTCCGGAAGTAAAAACTAGAAATGAAACTCAAAATGAAACATCCGACCTCGAATAATGAGGACTCACCACAAGCTAGGAGAGTAGTCGAATCCAAGCTTTAACCGATTGATGACCACCTTAAAAACCAGACCCTACACTTGGGAAAAATGTAGGAAAATATGGGTTAGTACAAAAATGCACTAAGTATGATAGCCATACATAAAAACCTTGAAATCATGCTAAAAGGGACATTTAAGTTTAATGTATGCAATTTGCTAAGTTAAACCATTATTTTGAAGATAGTGCAAAACACAAGTCATAAGCATAGGAGACCTCATCATACGACATAGACTATAAGCATAAGGGATAAAAACATGGTCATAGACATAATCAATGCAATCTAATTTTAACATAACATAGGAGAAACAATTCATAAGGCACTTCAAGGAAGCTTGTGCAATGCATGAATAAGATTCCATAATCCCACCCATACTAAGCAAGTCAGTTTAGGTCCTCATTCATATTCATCCTTCTTGTGACCTCATCCTTAACTTACTTCTCATAGACAAGGGAACATCCACGTACAATCACTCATAGCAACTCATAGCAACAATCCACATTAAACATACATCATTTCATAGACCTTCATAACATAAGAGAAGCACACCATAACTACCCTCAAAGCCTACCTGTGCGATGCATGAATAAGATCCCATACTCCCACCCATATTAAGTAGAGCTTCTTGAGTAGCCATAGTTCATAATCAATCATAGTGGGGATAAGCCTTAACCGACATAGACCATGTGAGCTTAACATGGAATATGGTGTTCCCCACACCGAAAAGGGTTGTCCTACTTGCCTACAGTAGAACCATTAACTTAAATTAGGTGAATCCACTAGCTAAATAACCTATGAGGGCACAAAGTTATGGGACAAGGAAATTGCTTCTAAATACCCGACCTAAACTCACGTGAGGGCATCCATCTCAAGAGATTGCTCCTAGAAACCCCGCCTGAACTCACGTGAGGGCTTCCATCTCATATCGATATCCACTCAGTGCTAAGCATTAATCCTACAGAGTACTTATTACATCATAACTTGAGTTTATTTTTATGGAAGAATTTATCAACACTCAATCCAACAATATTCATAAGATATCTCCTAGATTTAATAGGTGAGAATAATCTTTCAACCTTAGAACCATCACATTGTGAAAAACCCTTTCACAACATGTAATTTTCATTCATAGGTGTGTATTGAGAATAGCCTTTCAACAACACACAACAAGATCATAATCATAATTACTTTACTCTCAAAGTGTTATTAAAACACATACATAAATCTCATAATCATGCATAATTCTCATACTTTTCCCTTCAAGGACCATAGATCATATTCTATCAACACATCTATAATTACTACATTAGACATGGATAATAACATAATACAATTAGCCCAATTACAACAAGCATAATCTCATAATATTCTTCTTTAATCAACAAACCCACATCACAAGATCATTATTGAGTAATATGGGGGTTTCATGGGTTCTTGGGGGAATTCAACATGAAAACCATAGGAAATAATCAATTAACACATAATATATCATAAAATTAATCATTAGAAATGTTTTTGAAAGGAACCCAATAGATTGAAGCCAAACCCTAACTTTTGGGATTTCTAACTTTAGAATTGGGGGTTTTGAAGGGGCTCCATGGATGAATTATATCCATGTATGAAGAGATACCATACCTTAGATTTGAACTACAATGAATTTGAGAAGAAAACCCTGCTCCTTCAACCCTGGATTCAACTTCCTTCTTCTTCTTCTTCTTGGAACTTTCTAGAGAGAGATTTTTTGTAGAAGGTGAACTTTTGGGATTTCAATTTAGGTCTTGTGATTTAATGAGGTGAATGGGTTGGTTTATTACTTAAAAAGGCTTATATAGGTGTATTAAAACTATTCAAAATGACCTCACTTAATACTTTCTTAAAAAGGAATTACCTAAAATAACCTTTGTTTTAGGTGGGCTGCCCAGGGGCCACGCCTCTCTTCACGAGCCATCAGGGGGACCACGGTCCGTGAAGGTGCCTGTGGTCCCTTGACCAGTAGTTAGGATAACTTGAAACAAGCCCCAAAAGGTGAAGGCAACCCCACGAGCCTTCTCACGAGATGTGATCTTCACCACGGGCCGTGAAGTGGCTCGTGAAGGGGAGCCAACCTTGGGGCAACTTTTGTGCGCACACTGCCTCACCATCACGGGTCGCACCACGGATCGTGAAGACCCTCATGGTCATGGTGGGCAGTTGCTTGGCCAATTTTTTTTAGGCAGCCTTGTCCCCTTGCCTTGGCTTTTGCCCACTTTTCTTGGCTCTTGCCCTTTTTCCTTGACGTTAACCTTCACGTTTAGCTCTAGTTAGCCTACTAAGTTTCTAGGGTGTTACATTATCTCCCCCTTGGGAAGATTCATCCTTGAATGACGATCTTGACACCTTACATAATTAAAGACTCAAGACTAGCAGCCCATTATGCATGCAACATCAAAATAATGCACAATTCAAAGGAGAATACATCAACTCCATCTCAACATACTCAATGCATCATAAGGAAGTAGGAACTACATTTAACAACCCATTATACATGAAAACTCAACATTTCTCATATTAATAGGAGGAACTACCTTTTCCAATTACAAGCATGCTCAACACAATAACATGGAGTCAATTATGCATTTACTCTCAAAAGCAAACTAAAGCATATTTGACAATTCATCTCATGAAGCATATAGGCAACTCATACTAAATGCACAACAACATGAGGAACACATAAATCTTGAAAAATCATTTTCTTACTAATCATGAACCTCTCAAGGACATGCATAACATAAGGAGATCATGGAAATTTGTAAAACACACATGACTCCAAAACATAAAATAAGCTAAAAAGGAACTCTTTGTCTCTAGCTAGAATAGGAATAGAAGAAATAGATGAGGATATCGGGACTCTCATCTATCTTTCTATCTAAGAAAACCATCTCGCCCTTGGGAGAAAGCCCCTACTAAATTCTCAAGTACCACTTTTTTCAAGCAATCCCAAAGCATAACTAAAAACTCATAATAACTCTTTCGTGTTCTAAAATCACTAGAGGTCTAACCAATTTTAACCAATCCCTTCCAAGGATAACATCAAAGTATAATAGCGCTGGGATCTAATAAAACATTTACATCTATATGGAAACTATCAACATACCGGTGATTTCATTTGGAGATCCTTCTTGGTTATTTCGAGACCAGAGTGCATAGAAGCGATCGTGCTTTGGAGCATTGGGATTTGGTTCACCAAGAGGAGCTTGCTTGGCCTCTCTCCCTTAACCCATTATCATCAGGGAATCTCTCATCTTGTGACCACTCTTTCAACAACTAAATCAACCATTCATGCTAGCTACGCACTTACCCGCATGTTCCTTTCCACACTTGGCACATGTAGATCTTTCAAAAGAAGAACCACCTCCATTTCTTCCTTGAGATTTAGGGTTAGACACCATATACTTGTTGACCCTTGGGGATGCATTATATGAACCTTGGTTGGAGAACCTTTGTTTGAAACTTGGTTGACCTTGTTCATTGGACCTAGCATTAGAGAAGTTCCCATCATCGGTCCTAGCTCTCTTCACCTCCCTATTCTTCTAACTAAGCTTTGTTTCCTCAATTTATTGGGCATGCACCATAAGATGTGAGATATCCATATCATGGTGGAGCATTTCCGAACGACATTCATTTACTACCAAGTTGGACACACCTGTCAAAAACCTACTCATCTCATCCCTCTAATCCATCACCAAAGTTGGGGAATACTTGGACAATTGAGTGAACTTTAGTGTATACTCTTTCACGCTCATACTTCCTTGACGAAGGTTAATGAACTCTTCCAATTTAGCTTCTCTCAACTCTCGCGGAAAGAACCTATCAAGAAACGCTGATTTAAACACTTCCCACTCTATGGGACCCGCTCCTACCAGCCTATTATTCTTCCATTGATTATACCATACTTGAACAACACTTTTCAATTGGTAAGAGGTTAACTTCGCTTTCTCTACCGAAGTCACCCCAATGATATCAAGTACTTTATAAACCTCATCCACAAATTCTTGAGGATCCTCTTCCACTTTGGAGCCATGAAATTCGGGGTGGTTCATTCTAGCAAAATCTCTCACTCTCGAAGACGCCGAATTCATATTAGGATTCATGGGAGCAATCACCTATCTATTGTCTTGGGCTTGAGTTGTCATGGCTTGGGCCAACATTTGGAAACCCGACCTAACCTCCGCATTCGACATAGGCGAAGGATCAATCGGAGCCTGAGGAGCTTGAGGAACTTCTTCATTCACATTGTCACCCTCCATTCTTCTAGCGTTAGCCCTTTGTGTATTCATATCCTGAAGACACAAGGGAAGAGTTAGGAGAGGGACTTTATAGAGTTAAACTCTACGACACGACTTAAGAGTAATGAAAGAAGTGTAGTTTCCTAATCATATTGTAGCCTCTCATTCATAAATGTGGCGCGCTTCACATTATGAACAAGACTCTACTAGACGTTGCTTATGAGATATCATCCTAGAATCATTCTAAAACTTGTGCTCTGATACCAAGTTTGTCACGGTCTGGGGGTACACCCTAGTTGTACTCGAAAGGCTTAACAAAAGACACTTAGCATATCATAACATAAAGTAAATAGAAATGATACGGAAATTATAAAACTTTTTCTTTACAGTCTAAGTCTTTTATAAAAGCAAATGGAAATCTAGACTTGTCTTAATATAGTCATCTAATACAATAGTTCTAAAGAAAAGGGTACAACCTATACAACATAGTCCGAAAGGAAAAACTAAAAATGAAACATCCGTCCTCGACTCATGAGGACTCACCAAAAGCTAGGAGAGTAGTCCAACCCAAGCTTTAACCGATTGATGACTGCCTTAAGAACCGGACCCTACACTTGGGAAAAATGTAGGAAAATATGGGTTAGTACAAAAATGTATTAAGTATGATAGCCATTCCTAAAGAGAATGAAATCATGCTAAAGGGGACATTTTAGTTGAATGTATGCAATTTTCTAAGTTAAACCACTATTTTGAATATAGTGCAAAACACAAGTCATAAGCATATGAGACCTCGTCATAAGCATATGAGACCTCATCATAAGACATAGACTATAAGGATAAGAGATAACAACATGGTCATAAACATAATCAATGCAATCTAGTTTTAACATAACATAGGAGAAACATTTCATAAGGCACTTTAAAGCAAGCTTCTGCAATGCATGAATAAGATCCCATAATCCCACCCATACTAAGCAAGTCACTTTAGGTCCTCATTCATATTCATCCTTCTTTTTACCGCATCCATAACTTACTTCTCATAGACAAGGTAATATCGACCTTCAATCACTCATATCAACTCATAGCAACAATCCATATTAAACATACATCATTTCATAGACCTTCATAACATAAGAGAAACACACCATAACTACCCTCAAAACCTACTTATGTAATGCATGAATAAGATCCTATACTCCCACCCATACTAAGCAGAGATTCTTGTGTAGCCATAGTTCATAATCAATCATAGTGGGGATAATCCTTAACCAACATAGACCTTGTGAGCTCAACATGGAATCCGGTGTTACTCACACCGCAAAGGGTTGTCCTACTTGCCTAAAGTAGAACAATTAACTTAGCTTAGGTGGATCCACTAGCTAAATAACATATGAGGGCTCATAGTAATGGGACAAGGAATTGCTTCTAGATACCCGACCTCAACTAATGTGAGGGCATCCATCTCAAGCGTTTGCTCCTAGAAACCCCACCTCAACTCATGTAAGGGCTTCCATCTCATTTCGATATCCACTCAGTGCTAAGAATTAATCCCACGGAGTACTTATTACATCATAACTTGAGTTCATTTATATGGAAGAATGTATCAACACTCAATCCAACATCATTTATAAGATAGCTCCTATATTCAATAGGTGAGAATAAGCTTTCAACCTTAGAACCATCACATTGAGAATATCCTTTACAACAACACACAACAAGATCATAAGCATAATCACTTTACTCTCAAAGTGTTCTTAAAGCACATACATAAATCTCATAATAATGCATAATTCTCAAACTTTGCCCTTATAGGACCATAGATCATATTCCATCAACACATCTATAATTACTACATTATACATGGATAATAATATAATTCAATTAGTCCAATTACTACAAGCATAATCTCATAATATTCTTCTATAATCAACAAACCCACATCACAAGATCATAATTGAGTAATATGGGGGTGTCATGGGTTCTTGGGGGAATTCAACATGAAAACCATAGGAAATCATCAATTAATACATAATATATCATAAATCAATCATTAGAAACGCTTTTGAAAGGAACCTATGAGATTGAAGTCAAACCCTAACTTTTGGGATTTCTAGCTTAGGAATTGGGGGTTTTGAAGGGGCTCCATGGATGAAGAGCAACCATACCTTAGCTTTGAACTCCAATAAATTTGAGAAGAAAACCTTGCTCCTTCAATCCTAGCTTCTACTTCCGTCTTCTTCTTGGAACTTTCTAAAGAGAGAACTTTTGTAAAAGATGAACTTTTGGGATTATGATTTGGGTCTTGGGATTTAATGAGGTGAATGGGTTGGTTTATGACTTAAAAAGGCTTATATAGGTGTGTTAAAACTATACAAAATGACCTCACTTAATACTTACTTAAAAAGGAATTACCGAAAATAACCTTTGTTTAGGTGGGATGCCCAGGAGCCACGCCCCTCTTCACGAGCCATCATGGGCACTACAGCCCGTGAAGGTGCCCGTGGTCCCTTGACCAGTCGCTAGGCTACCTTGACACAAGCCCCACAAGGTTAAGGCAACCCCACGAGCCTTCCCATGAGCCATGGTCTTCACCACGGGCCATGAAGTGGCTCGTGAAGGGGGGCCAACCTTGGGGCAACGTTTGTGGGCTCACTGCCTCGCCACCACAGGTCTTGGTGGCCACCACGGGTCGTGAAGACCCTTGTGGTCATGGTGGGCAATGCCTTGGCCAATTTGTTTTGGGCAGCCTTTGCCGACCTTGGCCCTTGCCCACTTTCCTTGGCTCTTGCATTTCTTTCTTTACGTTAACCTTCACGTTTAGCTCTAGATAGCCTACTAAGTTTTCAGGGCGTTACAACATAAGTTAATTGAGGTCCTCTTCAGAGTTGACAGGTCCACACACTCTGTCTGGCTAGGACAGGACCCCGGGAGTGTTAGATGGCACACTTGGCACGGCCCCCAAAGAGTTAGCCTATTGGGCAGTTGAATTAAGGCTTTTGGCGTGGATTTATATACCCCCACGTGGCACTCGCCTTTTTGGGTAATGCCCTGGAGTTGCTGGCGAGCTAGGTGGCCCGATTTGGAAGTCACACTTGTTAACTTGGTTGGAGTTGTTGGTTGTGTCGGTTCGGAGTTGGGTTTGCTTTGGGTTCCGTAGTTGTGTCTTATCCATGTACCTGTCGGGTTTATGGGAGTCCGTTCGAGTTCTTTCTTGTTTGTGCTTTAGTGTACCTAGCGGGTCTTATGGGTGGCCTAGCTGGGTTTAGGTTTAATATCCTTAGACTAACTCTCTGTTTATTCTGCTCTTATTTTTGTTGACCTCTGTTTGTGTTTGATTCTATCTTTTCCGTCACCAGCTATCAGCATTGAGGGCTAGCCTACAATAGTCTGTTCTGGAGACAAGGGTGAGCACATGGCGTTATGGGATTTCCTGTCTCCATTTTTTATTTACATTTTGACTTGCCTTTTACTTTTTGAGGCAGTCTTGTTTATGTGGTCCACTTTTGGGACTTGTACTCTTTCAGTACTTCTGTGCATCTGACTTCTAGGTTTTGGGAGGTATATTTTGTATATTTAGTTTTGGGTTCACTTCCGCCTTCCTCTTATGTGTTTTGTTTGTTTATACTTCGCTTAGTTGAGGATAGTTCCCCCTTAGTTCCATTACACTCAAGTTCCAGGATAGGGTTTTTCTTTCCTACTGGCGGGTTGATAGGCGCCATCATGGCTTGAGAAATTGGGTTATGAGACATGATTAACCTGTGTCATATCTAAAACAATCAAACATTTGATGGTAAGTTTTCAGACGGTATTCTCCGGCAACGACGCTGACATTTGATACGCTTAAGATACACCTTCACATGATGTAATGCAATCATATGCAAATATAATAATCAAAACAAGGTTTGGTCCGAATCACACTAGGAAAAAGAAAAAAACAGACTACTATTGGGACAAGTACCAAATTTAAGGCTCAATTTCTATTTCATAAAGATTGAAGATATTTTGAATAACTAAAGCTCAAATAGCAGTAGTTAGATAAATAATACCAAAATGGGTTGTGTCGTTTGTTGGTTTTAATGGAAATAAAAATATTCGAGTTCTTGATGTGCATTCAGTCCATGCACTATCACATAATATTTTCCAAAAGCTTAACGATTATCTCCTTATGATGTTTCCAAAACTATATGAGTTATTTAAACAAGACCAACTGATTATGTCAAGTAATTCTATTATCACTAATGATAATTTATCAAACGAGGGTGAGCGGTCTGAGTTAATTACAAAACTTCTTCTACCAAACCCTTATCAACTTTTCCAAAAAAAAACTATGATATTAGGGTGTAGGTAAATTTTTTCAACCAACGACAAATTAATTATGAACGAGAAGATCTTACATATTACTACACTAATATCATGTAACACAGAAAACCATGTCTTATGAAATTTACAACTCTATGAAACTTCACAACCTCAGTAGAATATTTAGATACTCATATGAAAGTGAAACAACGAGAAAAATAATTTTAAATAATTCATAAACTTACTTTGAATACAATTAACAACCTGATAGTATGTGGTTTCCTTAAGGTGAGTCCTTATAGGATTCTCTCCTTTGCTGCATCTTGCACTTATTCGCTAACCATAAATAACCTACTGGCCTGAACATGTTCCTATATTTTTTGGGTGAACGTAGTTCTCATTAAAGCTTTGTCATTCATCAACATACTATGCCATAAAACAAACATCATCGTTAGCAATGGCAATGGGCAGGTGGTGTGGAGTGTGGAACTCATAAACAAGGTGGTTTAAGAGATATTTTTATGTGCGATGGAGAATAAAACTATTTGTTTGAATTCAAAACCAAGACAAGGTGGAAGGTGATTTAAACGTAAAATAAAATAAACTAATCCCGGTTCACCTATGATTTTATATATTTACTGTGGAAGAATGGTGGGTGGGCATGATTCTCACGTATTATTTGTCATCATCCAATAAGTTTCATAGGACAAATACTCACATAAGCCTCTCAACAAGAGAACTTTTGTCCTGTCCTACAAAAATTCTATATGAATAAGATCTCTTAAGGTATAACTTTGTATGTTGTTAAACTGATGTTATAATTGTACCAACATAAGTTCTGTAAAAATAAGTTAAGTAATACAAAGCTTGTGGGATGGAATTTCTCTAAAGACGTAATATTTTGAAACTGAACTTATGATTCTATCAACATAAGTACGATAAAAATATGTCATGTAATTCAAAGCTTGTGCACTAGAACTTCTGAGGACATAATAGCTTGAAACTCAACCAATGTCTTATGAGGAAAAATGACATAACTTGTACCTTGTAAATGTAGCCATAAGAAAAAAAAAAATTCCCTGAGAATTTTTTTTATGTAAGGGGTATTGTCAACCACTTTTTAAATTACATATAATGTCGAAGGAAAGCAATTAAAGACCATCAATTTGACGGAGAAAATTAAAGACCACACCAAAAAGGGGGGCATCCGTGCGAATAACCTAAAATATTTCCAGTTTCAAAAATTGTTCCACACCAAAAATTTCAAGATTTAAACTAATTTTTGGAGGAAATTTCACTCCCACTCATAAAAATTCATTTAATTTTTCAGGTACATTGCATATTCAACCACAACTTCAAGATTCAAAAATCAGTACTTCAAAAACTCAAGTTGTAAAATTTCAAGTTTTCACTTCAAATTATATGGACAAACAAGAGCTAAGTGCTTAAGAATATTGATATGACTAGTTTACCATATAAGATAACTATAAATGAGGTTTTTCCTCGGATATTGATAAAATTAGGTTGCTTTATAAGATACATGAGTTTATGTCTAAGGGTGTGTTTGGTATGAAGGAAATCTTTTTAAGAAAATATTTTCTTGACAAAAACAAATAGTTTTATATATATATATATATATAAATATACCAAAATATTATGGGGTGAGTAGTAGGGGTTCATGGGTTGCATAGGTGGGATGGTCAATGGGTAGGGGTTGGAGGCATTGGGTGGATGGAGAGGAGATACTGAACATATTTCACTTATGAAACTGATTTCCTAGAATTTTGATACAATTAGGTTACCTATAAGTAAATAAGTTTAGCTTATATATATAATTTGCATATAATATGATAGAATTAAGTTAATACAGGATAACGGGATAAGGCACAAGTACCCCCCTAGAGTATGACCGAAATCTCAGACACACACCTAAACTTATCTAGGGTCCAATTACCCCATAAACTAATTTAAAATGGAATAAATACACCACAAACACTGACATGGCATTGAGAGTGTGCACACTCTCTTGAAGGCAAATGATGAGTGCACAAATTAGGCACATGTCATTTTTTTATTGGTAAATTTACAATTAATTTGTACACATATTTATTGATATTAAATCTTATATATATTTAATTATTTTTATTTCTTTGTAAAATATTTATTTTAATTTCTTTTCACTTTAAACTTATTTTAATTAATTTATTATATTTTCACTTTTAATTATTTTTGAAAAATTATGTGTATTTTTTTAAAAAAAATTAAAACTATCCTTTAATTTTACATTTTAATTTTTTTAGGGTTTATTTGATTTACTTCACTTATTTTTGTATATGTTCAAAATTAACTTATTTTAAATACAAGACATTTGGAATTAAATTTGAAATCAAATCAAAACGAAATACAAAGAAAATAAAAGATAAAACATAATGAATTTATGTAAAAAAAAAGAAGAAGTTTTGATACAAGGTAAAAAAAATATGCATGAAATTAATTTACATACAAGATAAAGAAAATAAGAATATTTTTTTAAAAAAATTAAAATTTAATAAAATAGTTTTATAAATTTTTAATTTTAAAAAAAAAAATTAATTTTTAATAAAAAAAAAAAAAATTATTTACACATGTGTCGGGCGAGTGTGTAAAAACCAATAAACTTGTGTGGTTGAAGGTGCCACGTCAACACAAAAGTTTCACAAAAATACGAAAAAATGAGTTTCGAGGAGGGGAGGGGGTAATATGTAACACTCCAAAAATTTTAAAGTTAAGACCTGAACTATTCTTCATTTACATGTAGGGTTGTATCGGGTGATTCTCAAATTGACCATATGTGTAAAGGTAAATTTTTTAGTGTGGGAATGATTTTGGATATCAATTATGGCCACTAGAAACTCCTTGTACAAAGTTGAGTTGAAAGTTTCCTTACCGATTAAATTTTGATGTAAGATTCTATTTGGGTCAACTTCAAACAATCATATCTCTTAGAATATAAAGAGTTATGTCGCCCATAACCTATCAAATTAAAGGTATTTGAATCTTCTTTCCAAAGCCACCAAATTTTGCATCAATCTGAGTTTTGAGTAAGCAATTATGACCATTTTAGTAACCTGATATAGTGTAGTGATGAATTAGCCGACGGGAAAGCATTAAAAAGGATCTTTTAGTCTTTTTACCTCTAAGAAAACTCTAAATGAATTTCTTGACTAATTAAATACAAAACAATCAGATTTTCATCTCTTAATCCATCATTCTCTTCTCTCTCAATTCCTAAGGAAAAATCAAAGTAGAAGACCTCATTCAAGATTCTTTGAATCTCTTTTAAGATTCTTGACCAAGGTAAGTCTTTATCCAATAATTTCATGCTTTCCAACTTAAATTCCTCCATAAAATTATAAATCAGTAATGAGAATCATTATTCTTGGCCATAGAGATTTCAAGAAACTAATTCAAGAATCTCAAGAAAGATTTTCTTGATTGTGCTCCTTCAAGCTAAGGATTCCAAGCTTCTAATCAAGTTCTTTTTCAAGATTTTTCAAGATTCTTCAAGAACCTTGTTCTTTCAGGTATGTAAGGCTATCATGGTATTGGACTAGTCCGTCCTCACGCCCTACATCTACTTTCAAATAAGTAAAAGAGAAATCTAGGATTCTACCCCTAGATTTGAGTATTCTTGAGATGAGTTTATTTTGAGTTCTCGAGTACCTGTTTCATTTTGAAATTCTATTCCTAGTTTTTAATTTCTATATGTTATGCATTAATATTCTCGAGTTGATTTGTTAATGTCGATATTTCAACATGAACCCTATGAATTGAGTATTCTTGAGATGAGTACTGTCCTTGAGTTCTGACTACTGAGTTTCCATATTGCTATTAAGACACCCTGAGTTGAGTTGTTCATGTCCATAATTTTGCATGAACCCTATGAATTGAGTTATAATTTTGAGAAGCTTTTTAAACCAAACATTTTAGTTTTTAAACTATGTTTTTGAGAGAGTAAAGATGAGTTTTGAGAAAGAGTTTTTAAAACATGATCGTTATGACAATCGAGTATGTCATCAATGTTTAAGCAGTATGGTATCTAGATATACCATCAATGTATATGCAGTATGACTTCCCGAGTCATCAATGATCATATCACAATATGATTTTGATATATTTTTGAGAAAGAGTTTCCAAGTATGAATTGAGTAATAGTATAAGGGAAATAAGTATTCCATTAACTAATCTCTTGCATAGTAGCTCCATATAGCGTTATCGTTTAAATAATTATTTGCTAGCTCTTGTATAATGGTTGATATACCAATTATTCTTTTATTGGCATAAAAACTAGGTATCTCGCTTTTTTGTATCTCTGGTTGCTGCTCGATATCTTGCGGTATTATCATATCTTTTGTTAGTCCTATCTTTACTACTTGTATCGGAGGTTTTATTTCCTTGTGTAATATCTCTGCTATTTTCGTATAAAACTTTATATAGAATAGATTTCCCTTAGTAACTCTCTTATAAGTAGTAAATGCATGCTTTATGTAGTTCCGGTATTCCACTTAGTTCCTCTCCGTCATATGTATATATTGTATTTAATAATCCATAGTTGTAACATGTTCTTACTAAGTTGGCATTATTTTTCGGTTGCGCAATCAGTTTATTATAACCTTGTAATTTTTGGGTAAAATAATCCTGGTTGGGTTCTTGGGTTGTAGTAGATCTAGGTTTAAGGTTTAAAAATGTTTGGATTTTGTATATATTTTCTATATAGATTCGCGTAATATGGTTATATGTTCTTTTGTCATGGTGTAGGCTATCTGCATAGGTAGAAGTTTGTGGTTATATAGTTAATATTTTTTTGGTGTTAGCCTCGGGGTAAACGGTTTCTCGAATAACTGGTTTAAGTTTGGCTTGTACCTGCAGCTGTATTTAAACAAATGTTATGGGTTTTTAGGTGTTTCCCAACGTCAACTTTTAACTCTGGATTTTTTCTGTCTTCCAATCGACATAACTCCGCATTTTTGTAGTCATGCTTCTGACTTATACTAGCTTTAGACTTCAGATTATCTTCATTAGTCTTTAGCTTTTGTATCTCGTTGTCCATACTATCCACTTTTGTACAAAGTGTAGTAATAGCTTTGAGTATCTTTTCAATTGTATCTTCTTCCTCAGTCTCA
>JAJOOE010000527.1:0-87625 GCA_036250405.1 Solanum raphanifolium | reverse complement strand
AGCACGATCTCTGGATGGACTATATATAGGTTCAATGGGGGAAATATGATGAACAACAGGCAAAAGTCTACGACTAGATAGCGAATGTCTATTAAAACTGTGATTCACAGAGGACATTGACCTGTTGTAAGCTAAGGACTGCCTATGACACGCATATCTATTATCAGCAAACTGTATAAAAAATTTCCCATCGGGGTTTTGAGAAATATGCGAGAAATCAAAATTAGTAACTGCATCAGTTAACTGATTTGGGGATATAACTGAATTTAAAGTCCATGAAGTTCGGAAATCTATTTCTTCCCACAAATTAATGATTTTTTCACGAAGCTTACTATCAGTAATTTCTATCAAAAGCGCAATCACATTATTAGAAGTGATTGTGTTCATATTAGCATATAGTGACTCTTCCATATGAAGAAAGCTTTTCTGAAGATGATATCCCTACTAAATCTCGGCCCTGCCAAATAAAGGCTGAGTTATTAAGTTTTGCAACAAATTTACAGGATCTGTGACCTGGCGGTAGTCCGCCCAGTCATGGATCTAGCAAACTCAGCATCCTTAAGCTAGCGGTAGTGCGCCTGCGAAAGAATCGAAATACACAAGAATTTTGGCATAGTTTCTCGGACTGCATGGTGACACTTTTACCTATGCAAAGGGTCTGTCAAGAATCTAATACATACATCTTATTGAGCCCATGTGTCTGGCAGTTCTAATCGGGTATAAGACGCCCTACTTTAAACTCCTTTTCGGGTTGAGAACCATTGCTGGCCAGACAGAGCCACTAAGGTAAAGCCAATAAGAGTAGTACTAGATCCAACTGTACCTCAATCTCAAAACCAAGTCGAGAATCCATACTAAAATTTCTTTATATTTAAATAAAGCTTAGATCCGTTCATGTTCTATATATGAGAGAAGTTAGTTATTTAACATAGATATGAGATCTTTAGCTGGACATAGACCTGGCTGGGAGAGGCAGAGCTAAAAGAAGACTAAAAAAATAAAATACCTTGTAAGGACAGTTGTCACCAAAGCTCAAGTCTTTAGAACTTACCGGTTTATTTATGATCAGAAATCGGAACAGTTGTTACAAAGGGATAACTTTACAATGATTTACAACTATTGAAAAAAGAGAGCGATTATGATTTTTTCTTATAGGACCGAGTTTTATATGACTCACCCGGATAATATAACTCATTGATTAAGTACCTTTGAAATATTTTCCAAGGTTCATCTTTTCTCTTAAGGTCAGAATTCTCTAAAAGAAATATCATTTCTTTCTTCTGTAACTTTTCGTAGGAACTGATATCATCAGTATCCTCTTTTGCTATGGAAGCAAAAGTCTCATTTGCTTTTGAGCCTCTAGGTAGGCCTACATATGAGCATATAATAGATTGTCTTTTGGAAAATCTTCCAAATTAACCAATTGCTTCGAACTGGATGAAGATTCTTATTGAGAAGAAGAAATCTTTTTGTTAATCAAAGTTCTCTTTCCCACTTATATAACTGGGGAATTTGATGAGGATCTGTATGATGATCCTTGTGATGAACTGGCTATGGCTCCATATGACGGTCCTCTTCCTGGGGCTGATCTTCCCTTTGCTCTTCCTTTGATGTGAATCCATGGTAGATCCATCATGCAGACGTAACACACTTTCGTCATTATTCAGAGAAATAATCTGTCAGATAATCATCTGAGTAATATTCTATAAGGATATGAGAGAAATCTTTATTTAAAATATTATCAATAATCTTTTTAATAATATGATCTTTCAGATCTCTGGGTATAGATGTAAGAACCCTCAGTATAGTAACGAGAGTTTCATTATCAAGAAACGTCTGAAAAACCATGATTATTGAATGTATTCCCTGGATAAGAAATTCGGTAAAGAGTTATCAACTCCCTTTTTATAATGGAATTCAAAGTCAAAAGGGGCCAATTGTGTTTGACACCTTGCAAAGATCAATTTTGAAGCGTCATGCTTGAAATCTTTATCAAACATAAATTTGACCGATTGCGCATCAATTTTTTATCAAAAACTTTTGTTGTATAAATCATCCTGAAATTTTAAAACGCACTAAACGATAGTCAACATTTCATGAGCCACTGTTGCGTATTTCTTTTGAGCTTCATTCCATTTCCCAGACTGAAACCTGATGAAATATTCATTTTAATCATGGGGAGTAATTTGTTTAAGAATCCCACCATAGCCAATATTAGACGCATCCATCTCAATAATCTTTTGCCAAGCAGGGTTGGCGAGGGTTAAGCACGGTAGTGATTGTACTCGAAGCTTAATTTCTTTGACCAAGTTAGTATGACTATCAGTCCATGGAGACTTATAATACTTCTTCAACCTGTCATATAATGGGGCTAAATCTCGAGAAAGATTTTAATAGAACCGAGAAATGTAATTTAAACTTCCCAAAAATCACTGCAATTGAGTCCTGTTAGTAATAACATCAGGAAATTTTGAGGCAAAGTCGATAGCTCTCTGAATAGGCGTGACTTTCCTTTGGCAAATTTGATGTCCTAAAAATCGAACATCCGCTTTAAATAAACTCATTTTTGGTTTTGAAATAACCAAACCATTCTGAATCACAATTTTCTTGAATATTTCAAGATGCCTGATATGCATTTCGAGAGTTTTAGAAAACACTAACATATCATTGATATAAACAATAACAAAATCCATATATGGGTTGAAGATATCATTCATAATTTTCTGAAATTCAAAAGGGGTATTTTTCAAATCAAACGGCATAACATTCCATTCATATTGCCCAAATGGAACATTAAAACTTGTTCTATAAGCATGCTCTTTAAAGATTTGAATTTGCCAAATCAAATTTTGAAAATACGTTGGCATCATATAATCTAGACAATAAATCTCTTTTATTTGGAATAGGATACCTAATCCATTTTAAAAACTTGTTTAACGGTTTATAATTAATGATCAATCTAGGGACTCATCATTTCCTTTCAGCTGCGTTATTAACATAAAAGGTTGTGCAAGACCATGGGGACTTGGAAGGTTTAATCAAACCCTTTTGTAAGATATTATCAATCTCAGCTTTGCAAAACTCTACTAACTCAGTGTTCATTTGGCAGGGCCGAGATTTAGTAGGGATTCATCCTCGGAAAATCCTTCTTCATATGGAAGAGTCACGATAAGCTTCTTTCGATTCCAAAAAAAACTGGGATGATTTGCACAGATATCAAAGACAATTTGTTCAGAAATTAATTTATTTTTTTCCTGTACTTTAGCAGATTTCAACGAGTCGAATATATTCATACTGAAAAGTTCCAATTGTAAAGAATCCATATGATTCTGCTTCATACTAATCAAAGAAATAATATCCCTGGTTACCGGATCTGTAACAAAAGAATAAGTTATCTCATTATCTTTATAAGTGGCGGAAAAGCCTTTCGAGTCGAAACTTGTAAAAGGATAAATCGCATTTATAAATGGAGTTACAAGTATGATTGGAGGATATAATTGATTTTTAACCAAGAAGAAGAAATGAAGGATGCAAACTTTATTATGACAAATTTTTGCATTAGGCAATTTATACTTTATATCTAAAGCATGTCCTGATGCAGACTTAACCAAATGAGTTGTCTTTTTGAAAATACTTGGTAGGCACTAGTACTTCCTGAATACAATTAACATCTGCTCCGCTATCAATCATAGCAATGTTAGTAATCAAAAAACTGTTATCAATCAAAATAGTACATTTAACATACCATTTATGAGCAGTAACAATTTGCATCATTCCCAAAAACATATCTTGTTTGGGGTCAAGACCAACAGGTTCTTTTTCAACATTTTTTTTTCAGAAATGCCTTTATTTTTTGAAAACCTGTCTTCAGAATTATTAATCTCAATATGAGTAATTCTATGATCACAAATCAATTTATTTTGTTTTAGAGATTTTATCTCCCTTTTCAAATTCTCAACTTCAATTTTCAAATCGTCGAAGGAAGAGTCTTTTTCAGAAAAAGTGTTTCTTTTTAAAAGATGATCATCAACCTCCTTTAAAGAGTAAGGAACTGAATATTCAAAATCATTTTCGTTCTTCTTGTTTTCAAAAGGTTTAGAAGTACTGGAACTAACTTCGTTAGAAGTAGCCAAATTAATGATTTTTTCACGAAGCTTACTATCAGTAATTTCTTTCAAAAGCTCAATCACATTATCAGAAGTGATTGTGTTCATATTAAAATCTTGAAATTGCGATTGAAGTTTATAAATTTAATCATATTCACAATTGCAATCATTACCTTGACAAGTAGTGCAAGGATTATCACCATTATTATCATTATCAGATAAATCAAGTAATTAAGTATCAGAACCTGAATCTGATTCGTAATCATCGTCAGAACCTGAAGTGTATAGCAAGCCATAAACTTTTTCGTAGGTGTCTCCATCGAGCTCCAAGTTTTTCAACTTAGTTAGCTTGCAATGAGGAGCAATATGCCCAAAGTGACCACACTTGTAGCATTTGATTTTGCCTAGATCTCTTACGGATCTATTTTTTGTAAATCTTGTAGATTTACGAGAGCTCTTTCTAACTTCGCAGTTTTCTTTGGATCTTCACCTAGATCTTCTTTTCTTATGGGAACCTTCGATTCTTGAGGACTTCTAATACCTATCCTTGTTGCGATCTTTAGCTAAAGGATCAGGTAAACCGAACTGTGCGCAAAAATCTCATAATTGAGATTTTTCTCTAAGTTTATCCATCTTAAGCTGTGGAGCCATATTTAGTTCGTTGCACAAATTCTAACCATCTTGTGTGCAAGTTCCTATAATTTTTCCATAAGTTAAATCCTTATAAGGAATTTCAATAGAATTGCCTTTGAGAGCCTTACAAACTCTTTCAACAAATAATGGGGGAAGGCTGTCTATAAACTTAGCTTTCCAATACTTAAGTTTATTTTCGGTTATTCCATAACCCTACTAAGAAAGGTGTCTTTATACCATCTGAAAAATCCTAAGGTCTGACATCGAAGACCATTAAGAAGGTTACGAACCGTCTCATGCTGGTTGGTAAAGCTACTATTGAAATGCTCCAAAATGGTAAGGACCAGGGTATAGACAGCGTTTTCTCTGATTTTTACTAGAGTCATTCCCAGATTATCAACACCTTCATCGGTAGTCACCGCAGTAATAATTGAAGCTTTCTCTTCCATATTAAGATAGTTATCCCACCAGACTCGAAGCTTGCTTGTAAAACCTGCCACAATCATCTTGCAGATAGTCCTATCAGTGTTTTTAACACTCTTGTAAATAGTTGCATACATAAGTATTCGATTAACAAGAATGGTTAACTGTCTATCAGTCAGTCCATCAAGATTCCGTTCATAAATTTCAGATTCACTATAAGACGTATTAGTCTGATTCGAGTCATGCTCATCTATAAGAACATCTTGCGGCGTAGGATTGGGATAATAATAAGTGTTCATGCTGGATTTTGTATCATAACCACTATGAATTGCTATATGAGGTAATAGTATGTAAAAAAGCAGCACGATCTCTGGATGGACTATATATAGGTTCAATGGGGGAAATATGATGAACAACAGGCAAAAGTCTACGACTAGATAGCGAATGTCTATTAAAACATGTGATTCACAGAGGACATTGACCTGTTGTAAGCTAAGGACTGCCTATGACGTGCATATCTATTATCAGCAAACTGTATAAAAAATTTCCCATCGGGGTTTTGAGAAATATGCGAGAAATCAAAATTAGTAACTGCATCAGTTAACTGATTTGGGGATATAACCGAATTTAAAGTCCATGAAGTTCGGAAATCTATTTCTTCCCACTAAGGCAAAGCCAATAAGAGTAGTACTAGATTCGACTGTACCTCGATCTCAGAACCAAGTCGAGAATCCATACTAAAATTCCTTTATATTAAAATAAAGCTTAGATCTGTTCATGGTCTATATAGGGGAGAAGTTAGTTATTTAACATAGATATGAAAATTCTTATTGAGAAGAAGAATTTTTTTTATTAATCAAAGGTCTCTTTCCCACTTGTATAACTGGGGAATTTGATGAGGATCTGTATAATGATCCTTGTGATGAACTGGCCATGGTTCCATATGACGGTCCTCTTCCTAGGGCTGATATTCCCCTTGCTCTTCCTTTGATGGGAATCCATGGTTGATCCATCCTGCAGACGTAACACACTTTCGTCATTATTCAGAAAAATAATCTGTCAAATAATCATCTGAGTAATATTCTATAAGGATATGAGAGAAATCTTCATTTAAAATATTATCAATAATCTTTTTAATAATATGATCTTTCAGATCTCTGGGTAAGGATGTAAGAACCCTTAATATAGTAACGAGAGTTTCGTTATCAAGAAAAGTCTGAAAAAACATGATTATTGAATGTATTCCCTGGATAAGAAATCTGGTAAAGATTTATCAACTCCCTTTTTATAATGGATTTCAAAGTCAAAAGGGGCCAATTGTGCTTGCCATCTTGCAAAGATCAATTTTGAAGCGTCATGTTTGAAATCTTTATCAAACATAAATTCGACCGATTGCGCATCAGTTTTTTTTTCAAATACTTCTGGTTGTATAAATAGTCCTGAAATTTTAAAACACATTTAACGATAGTCAACATTTCATGAGCCACCGTTGCGTAGTTCTTTTGAGCTTCATTCCATTTCCCAGACTGAAACCTGATGAGATATTCATTTTTATCATGGGGAGTAATTTATTTAAGAATCCCGCCATAACCAATATTAGACGCATCCGTCTCAATAATCTTTTACCAAGCAGGGTGGCGAGGGTTAAGCACGGTAGAGATTGTACTCGAAGCTTGATTTCTTTGACAAGTTAGTATGACTATCAGTCTATGGAGACTTATAATCCTTCTTCAACCTATTATATAATGGAGTTAAATCTCGAGAAAGATCTTTATAGTTCGGGGATATGTAATTTAAACTTCCCAAAAATCTCTGCCATTGAGTCCTGTCAGTAATAACATCAAGATATTTTGAGGCAAAGTTGATAGCTCTCTGAATAGGCGTGACTTTCCCTTGGCAAATCTGATGTCCTAAAAATCGAACATCCGTTTGAAATAAACTCATTTTTAGTTTTGAAATAACCAAACCATTCTGAATCAAAATTTTCTTTAAAATGTCAAGATGTTTGATATGCATTTCGAGAGTTTTAGAAAACACTAAAATATCATCGATATAAACGATAAAAAAATCCATATATGGGTTGAAGATATCATTCATAATTTTCTAAAATTCAGAAGTGGCATTTTTCATACCAAACGGCATAACATTCCCTTCATATTGCCCAAATGGAACATTAAAAGTTGTTCTATAAGCATGCTCTTTAAAGATTTGAATTTGCCAAATCAAATTTTGAAAATATGTTAGCATCATATAATCTAGACAATAAATCTCTTTTATTTGGAATAGGATACCTAATCCATTTTAAAAACTTGTTTAACGGTTTATAATTAATGATCAATCTAGGGACTCATCGTTTCCTTTCAGCTGCGTTATTAACATAAAAGGTTGTGCAAGACCATGGGGACTTGGAAGGTTTAATCAAACCCTTTTGTAAGAGATTATCAATCTCAGCTTTGCAAAACTCTACTAACTCAGCGTTCATTTGGCAGGGCCGAGATTTAGTAGGGATATCATCCTCGGAAAATCCTTCTTCATATGGAAGAGTCACGATATGCTTCTTTCGATTCCAAAAAAAACTAGGATGATTTGCACAGATATCAACGGCAATTTGTTCAGAAATTAATTTAATTTTTTCCTGTACTTTAGCAGATTTCAACGAGTCGAATATATTCATACTGAAAAGTTCCAATTGTAAAGAATCCATATGATTCTGCTTCTTACTAATCAAAGCATTAATATCCTTGGTTACCGGATCTGTAACAAAAGAATAAGTTATCTCATTATCTTTATAAGTGGCGGAAAAGCCTTTCGAGTCGAAATTTGTAAAAGGATAAATCGCATTTATAAATGGAGTTACAAGTATGATTGGAGGATATAATTGATTTTTAACCAAGAAGAAGAAATGAGGGATGCAAACTTTATTCTGACAAATTTTTGCATTAGACAATTTATACTTTATATCTAAAGCATGTCCTGATGCAGACTTAACTAAATGAGTTGTTTTTTGAAAATACTTGGTAGGCACTAAGCCTTCCTGAATACAACTAACATTTGCTCTGCTATGAATCATTGCAATGTAAGTAATCGAAAAACTGTTATCAATCAAAATAGTACATTTAACATACCATTTATGAGCAGTAACAATTTGCATCATTCCGAAAAACATATCTTGTTTGGGGTCAAGACCAACAAGTTCTTTTTCAACATTTTTTTTCATAAATGCCTTTATTTTTTGAAAACTCTTCAGAATTATTAATCTCAATATGAGTAATTCTATGATCACAAATCAATTTATTTTGTTTTAGAGATTTAATCTCCCTTTTCAAATCCTCAACTTCAATTTTCAAATCATCGAAGGAAAAGTCTTTTTCAGAAAAAGTGTTTCTTTTTAAAAGTGGATCATCAACCACCTTTAAAGAGTAAGGAGCTGAATATTCAAAATCATTTTCGTTCTTCTTGTTTTCAAAAGGTTTAGAAGAACTGGAACTAGCTTCGTTAGAAGTAGCCAAATTAATGATTTTTTCACGAAGCTTACTATCAGTAATTTCTTTCAAAAGCTCAATCACATTATCAGAAGTGATTGTATTCATATTAAAATCTTGAAATTGCGATTGAATTTTATAAATTTCATCATAATCACAATTGCAATCATTACCTTGACAAGTTGTGCAAGGATTATCACCAGTATTATCATTATTAGATAAATCAAGTAATTCAATATTAGAACCTGAATCTGATTCGTAATCATCGTCAGAACCTGAAGTGTATTACTTGCCATAAACTTTTTCATAGGTGTCTTCATCGAGCTCCAAGGTTTTCAACTTAGTTAGCTTGCAATTAGGAGCAACATGCCCAAAGTGACCACACTTGTAGCATTTGATTTTGGCTAGATCTCCTCCGGATCTATTTTTCGTAAATCTTGTAGATTTACGAGAGCTCTCTCTAGCTTCGCGTTCTTCTTTGGATCTTCGCCTAGATCTTCTTTTCTTATGGGAACCTTCAGTTCTTGAGGACTTATAATACATGTCCTTGTTGCGATCTTTAGCCGAAGGATCGGGTAAACCGAACTGTGCGCAAAAATCTCCCAATTGAGATTTTTCTCTAATCTTATCCATCTTAAGTTGTTGAGCCATCTTTAGTTCGTTGCACAAATTAGTCCTATTAATAGAAGTATTGAATTTACTTCTAAGTTTCCTAATGTTATTACTAACAAAACGCAGCTGCAGAGATTTCTTGGAAGTCTTAACTATGTAGCTCTATTTATAAAATAATTAGCCATCAATACGATTATTTTATACGACAGGCTTACGAACAATCCAAAAGCTTGGTAAAATGATCATACTGTATTTGTTAAGCAAATTAAGACAGGTTAAAAACCTTCCATGTCTTACTTTGGCTAACCCAAATTGCGAAAAGACTGTTGAAATAGACGCGTCAGATTTAGGATATGGTGGTATCCTTACACAATATTGTCCTGATAATAAGCGACATTATGTTGTCCAATTCTATTCTAGAAAATGGAACGCAACCCAGAAGATTTATGCCGCTGTAGCTAAAGAAATTTTGGCTATAGTGAAAACTGTTCTAAAATTCCAGGGCGATCTTTATAATCAAACGTTTTTAATAATAACTGATTGCCAAGCAACCAAGTTTATGTTTAACAAAGACTATAAACATGATGTTTCTAAACAAATGTTTGCAAGATGGCAAGCTTTATTAGCACCTTTTGATTTTGATATTAATTATAAAAAGGGAGAAGATAATAATCTGCCTGATTTCCTTACTAGAGAGTACCTAAACTAATAATTTTTTCTCTTTCAAGATGAGACCTTCATGGCCCCCTTCACGAAAGGGAAGAGGACGCGGCACAGCCGGTGGAAGAGGAGGTCATATCCTTGCTTAACTAGGAAACAAACAACTAGTAGCAACAAATATTGCTTCTACGAGTGGTAGCGATCTTAATACATGCCATCCTATGTATAGGGGAATTCATGGATTTTATTTAATCTAAACAAACTAAGGATAATACTCTTCCAACTTATTCCACAATTCTAGTGGACGAAGAGTCAACAAAAGTGTTTGACCAAAATGATAAAAAGGAAGTTATACTCCTTTTAGAAAACAATGATTTACGATGGAAACATGATCCGTGGCAGTTAATGTCCAGGTATTTAGATTAAGTTTGTTATACTACAACTACGTATAAATACAGGATACACTATGAGATAATACTCTCAGCAACAGGGTCAGCAAAATTTCAGCATTTTTACCCTGCTAATACTAGAAAAGTTTATAACTTTTCAAAGATTATTATAAAGAAGGTTTTTACTCCAGAAGAATGGGGAATGAGCCCCTTAAAGGAAAGGGATTATATCCATCTTGAATAAAAGATCGCAGTTAAATATAATTACTGGATTACGTTGACAGCTTTAATAAAGCTTTGTTATATGAGAATGCTAATAAAAAGCATTCATGGTTTATAAAAATTTGTTCTAATGTCTTTACTCAATCGATCCCAAATTGGTTTTGTAAATGGTGGACTTTATACGGTCCTTCAATAAAAATTCTACCAGAGCAATACAAAAATTTATATGTAGAATGGATTGACATATCACCCAAACTTATGAGTATGGAGCAAGATAATATATTCTTCGAAGGAATGTCTGTAATGTACTTTTTATAGAATTCTCAATCCCATGGATTATGAAATGGAATGTAGAAGTTCATAATACTTCTAAAGGATTCCCATGCCTACAACGAGCTTTTTATACCAATCTCTGAAGCAAGTTAATTAACAAGGATTTTGACGGTAAAGTTCATAGTCAAGAAATTCTAGACTTAATAAATGATACAATTAATAAATGTCATGTCCAGGAGATATCCAAACCACAAGAAGATATTCTTAGTCCCTTTAAGAAAATTGCAAGGAAACTCCACATGAAGAATGGAATAATATCCAAATCAGAGGCTATAGCCTTGTACATGGAAGAAGTCAAGAAAGATTTAATAAAAAATCTTGATATAGATATTGGAGATAATATTTCCATGACATCAGCAAGTCACACAAATCAAGATGATAAAGCCTGTATGGCAGGGGAAGCCCAAAGTGATCATAGCACTGAAGGAATTGATATTGATGCTCTATTCAATAAATTTCAAGAGCAAGTAGAGGAATCCTCCGACAAAGCCACATGCAAAGAAAAAGGGAAAGCATAAATGAAGGCCCCATAAAATGAAATGATAGGGGTAATGTGCCAAACAACTTTAATAAAGAATCATCTTTAATAAAAGATAAGTGGGTGCCGAAAGTCATGTCGGCCATGTGCTGTAATAAAGGAGGCCACGTCTGTTTGTCTTCCTTATCACTTTGTTATTGGCTAATGTAAAGAGTGTGGGCCATCTTTTTTATTCGTTTTTTATTTTGAAACCTCTATATAAGAGGATGTAAGTTTTAGTTAAGAGGCAGGTTTTAGAACCCTCTCTCTCTTGTAATATTTCTTTTGTAAGTTTTTCTAAAGTTGAAACAAAAGCTTTCAGTTTGGGTTGTAGTTCATCAGCGGGTTTGGAGTTCGTCTCCATGTATTATTTCCATTTTAATGATTTCCTTATGGACTTAGCCTAAATGATAGGCTAAACTATTTGTGTTGAGCTATACATACTAGGTTACTCAAAGAAATGGCGTTTGTGTCTATTATGGACACTGTTTGAACAGTTAGGCAGAGGTCAAGTATAGATTATCCAGGTAAAGTTTATGAAAGGCTATCGAAGGAATCCGTTGGATTACCCCGTAAGGCGCAGCGAACGCAGGGCGGACTAGATGGTAGGAGATTTCATTAACTTTTGCCAGGCATATCTATATTAGTAAAGGTTCCTTGTAGTCTTAACTGGACGATCTGGTATTCAAATGGTATCAGAGCCATGGACTTTTAGGAGCTATTGGTGGTATAGTTCAACACACTTTTTACTTACGAATATCATAAGAGGAAGATCTACTGTTAAAAATAGTAAGAAAGAGGAATATGATATGCCGCAACATCTAGATCTACTTAATAAGTAGACAATCCCTAAGATACCGCCCAAATTATATATCAGATGGAAAATTTTGAGAAACTTGGTCTCAAGTAGGTGGTTAAAACCACAGAGGAAACTATCACTATTGATAGTGATCATCAGACTTTCAGATTATTATCTGATAATGATTTGGCCCCTTATAGAGATACTTACAGATTTCTGCATATTGATTTGGTTCTAGTGGCCTTTAAGCCCCTTGCTTTACGTGGTCTACCTGAAAGTTTATAGCAGCTTTACGAGATGGTAGAAATCATAATTGGAAAAAATCCCTTATAGGGATTATACAAACTAGTCTGGCTTATGGACCTGTTTATTTCAATGCTTATGTCAATTAACAGATTTCTCTGCAGGATGATAATTCTCTTAGCTCTCTAATGCTAAATGTTAAACTTCATGGTTATGATTATATGCCTGGAACTAAAGTTGTGTGCATCTGTTATAGAATTTACTATCAACTATTACACACTTTAAATCCTATGTGTAAAATGATTGATTTCAAAAATGAAACTATTTTAATAGAAACTAATTTTGGGAAATCTAAGGTTGTCACCCGAAGACCTATTAAGTGGGAAGAGATTGATTTCCACAAGAATGGGTTATTGAGGGAGCAGATAAAAATTGATAAAGATAATATTGCCAGACCTATTCCTAGGCCCAGCTCAGATCTTGATATTACTGAATCTGAAATGAACTTTCCAGATGGAATCTCTACTTAATCATGGTTTTATGATGTGTGACAAACCAATTGATTTTAGTCTGGGTTCACTGGCAAGAGAAAATATTTCAAAAGAATTTCAGAAATCTAAATGGAAACCTTTCCGAAAATGGTTCTTTAGGAATTTTAATAAGGAAGAAAAAAAATATTTTCAGGATGAGTTTTATAAAGATCTTATTGAATCAGGACAAAATATTGTGATATCTTTTGTTCTTTGGTTTATGTGTAAGCATGTGCATAATTACATCTCTATGATAAAAAGAGATTTTACTTTAAGTAATGGAGAAATTACTAAATCAGTTCCCCACCCCCCCCCCCCCATTACAATCTTTTAAAATTAATAGGGATGATAAGACTGTGCATTTTAATGCTTTTTCAAAATTGTTTGAAGATAATATTGCTTTAGTTACTACACAACATTTAATGTTACGATTAAGCAGCATAATTATGCGAATATTTATATCAATATATTAGGTTAGCATATTACTTCTCTTCATGGTAAAGTTGATAGACTTATAGCTCAGCTCAGTTCTGATCCTAAGGGTAAAAGTAAAGTTGCTCAACCCAGCATCCAGCCTCCCCCGGAAATTGAGAATTTCAAGCTGAAAGACTTCTCTGATCTAGAGAATTTCTTGGAAAAGACTTTCAAAGGTAATAACCTTAAACCTCTAAAGGTTAATAACATTTCAGGAGAAGAAATCAGTCATAATATGGAGTTTTCTGATGAGATTAATAAAATCTCAGAAAAATATGCCAGAAAACCAGTTCAAAGGATGTACTACTATCCTAGACCTACTCCCCAAGACGTGCTAATGGAAGAGCATGAACATAATATAACTAATAGTTATAATGGAAAAGAAATCTATGAATGGAACATAGATGGGTATACATATGGATAGATTTATACAACTGTGCATAGAATGTTAATGTACAACACTATCTGTAAGACTAACAAGAATAATGATAAGACTATTGCAGATATGATAACGACAGGATTTACGAGCCAATTGAAAGGTTGGTGGGATAACTATCTCAATCAACAGCAAAGAGATACCATTCTCCAAGCAGTCAAGCAGGAGGGACAGGAGGTTACCCAAAATGTTGTTTCTACTTTAATTCTTAATATTATTGAACATTTCTCAGGAAGATGGTCAGATAATAGTGAGACCATCAGGACCTTACTACAAAACTTCAAATGTAAGACTCATACATCATTTAGGTTCTACAAAGATGTCTTTTTGTGTAGAGTCATGGAACTGCCAGAGTGTAATAACACTCATTGGAAATCCAAATTTATTGATGGATTGCCAGTCTTATTTGCTGAAAGAGTTAGAAAAATTCTCAGAGGTGAAGGACATAGTATTAACTATGATGATTATACTTATGGAAATCTAATAAGTGCTTGTGTGTAGGAAGGAATCTCTTTATGCAATGAGATCAAGTTGAATCAACAGATCAAAAGATATCGTCTTAATGAAAGACAACAATTGGGAGAATTCTGTGAGCAATTCGCTCTGGATGTTCCTAAGACTGTTTCTAAGGATAGAAAAGAGAAGAAAAATGAGAAGCATTCTTCCAAAAAAGATTATAAAGAATGGAAGAGGAAAAGAATTGAAAGAAAAGAAAGAAGAGCTGAAGGAAGAAAGAGCGAAAAAAGATTTTATAAATTTAAACGCAAGTATGACAAGTCAGATACCTGCCACAAATGTGGAAGATTTGGCCATTACGCAAGAGATTGCAGAGTCAAGGAAAAGATCAAAAGCCTTGACATAGAGGATAATCTTAAAGATTCTCTTTATAAGATAATGCTTAATTCAAATTCAGGAAAATCAGATTTAGGATATAGCAGCCAAGAGGAATCCTCTACAAGTGAAGATCTGAAAGCTCTTCACCATGTCTTCAGAAGATGATTGCTTACCTAGTTAACAAGGTTTGGAGTGTGATAAGGAAGGGGAAGAAGATGATCTTTATAAGATTTATTCCCAGTTTAAGGAACTGAGTATCAATGTCATTGATAATGACAAGATCATAGAGCTCTTACAAATGGTAAAGGATTTGGAGATAAGAGCCCAGATTATTGATAAGATCAGTAATACTGCATCTACCTCTAAAAATCACATTACAGAGGAAATTCCGACCAAAGATGGTTCATTTACCATGGCAGAAGTTAAGAATCTTCTACTAGAAAGGAGGAAACTTATAAGTTCTCCTACTACGATCAATGATCTAAAACAAGAGATTAATAATCTCAAAGAAGACATTCAACACCTCAAAGAAAAGAATGTCATCATAGAAGTCTAACTTGATAGCTTTGAGACTCGTAAGGATTTGAGTAATAAGTCAACATCTTCATCTTCATGTGAAGGTGAGAGTAATAACCTCGATTTTCTTAAAACCCTGAATTTTGGTAATACCAAAGGTGATTTTTTACAAAGTTTAAAAGCTTTTACTTCTCAAAAGTTTTATACAAAAATTACTCTTCTCATAGATTACAATTATAAAAAAGAATTTATTGCTCTCATTGATAGTGCAGCTGATTTAAATTGTATCCAAGAAGGACTTATCCCTTCGAGGTATTTTCATAAAACTACTCACAGCTTAAGATCTGCAAATGGTAGTAAAATGACTATTGAATTTAAATTGCCTAAAGCTTTTATTTGCAAAGGAAAAATTTGTGTTCCTCAAAGCTTTGTTTTGGTAAAAGATATCACTGATATCACTAACCAAATTATTTTGGGAGTACCTTTTATAAATGCTATTTTTCCCACTTACTTACTGGGATAATGAAAAAATTATTGGTACTTGGAATAATAAACCTTTTATTTTAGAATTTATTACTAAACCTTTTACGAGGATGATTAATGAATTAACCTCGAAAATGATTTTGAAATATAATCAGGTCAGTTTTATAAAGGGTGAAATCAATAGCATTGAGATTGATAATATTCTCCAAAATCCTAAACTACAAGATAAAATTGCTATATTACAGAATCAGTTCTCCCTTGATATATGCGGAGACCATCCAAATGCTTTCTGGAATAGAAAGAAGCATGTTGTGAGCCTTTCATATGAGGACAACTTTATTGAATATAATATTCCTACAAAATCAAGACCTTGCCAGATGAATTCAGATTATCTGGAACTATGCAAAAAAGAAATTGAGTCTTTGCTTCAGAAAGGCCTTATAAGGCATTCCAAGTCTCCATGGTCTTGTACAGGTTTCTATGTTAATAAACACGTTGAATAAGAAAGAGGTGCCCCCAGGTTGGTCATCAATTATAAACCGCTTAATAAACATTGCGATAGATCAGGTACCCTATTCCTAATAAGAAGGATTTATTAGACAGAGTTTATGATGCTATTATATTTTCTAAATTTGATTTAAAATCAAGTTATTGGCAGATTCAAATAAATGAGTCTGACAGGTTTAAAACAACTTTCAATGTCCCTATGGGTCAATTTGAATGGAACGTCATGCCTTTTCGTTAAAGAACGCTCCATCAGAATTTCAGAAAATCATGAATGATATTTTCATGCCATTTAGTAATTTCATTATAGTTTACATAGATGATATTCTTGTATTTTCAAAAAATATAGAAACTCATTTTAAACATCTTGAGCTATTCAAAAAAATAATCATCCAAAATGGTTTGATGCGGCTGTAAGGGCTGGTGTTGGTGCTGGTGGACAAAGTGTTGGGGCTACCTCTTGTAGTCGATGCTCTGGCTTTCTATGTGAGAAGTGCAAGAAACATGATGAAGATTTCATCATGTATCTTCAAACATTGAGTCAAGCTGTGAATGAATTTAAAAATAAGAGAGGGGTCAAGGTCATTCCATCAAACAATGTTCGGGATCCATATAATCCACATGCCAAAAGGAGAGAAAAAATCCTTTATCAAGGCAATACAAAGTTTGAAGAAGAAAATATTTAGAGAATTGCCAATGGCTGTAGGAGAGAAACTATTGAAGCTCAAGCATGTGAATTTTTATAAGCATGTGCCTATAGCTTAAAAGAACAGACTATTGGAACTGATGAGAGTAAAGGATCTGCGTGTACATTACGGCATGCGTTATTTTAGTGGTGATGATTTCAGGACCAAGACAAGCATGGATATTTGGTGGAAAGACTGGGTAATTTTTCTCTACTAACCTTCAATTTATAATGTTTGTTTGTTTTATCTTTTCAATCATTACTCTTCTTTACTCTTTAATATTATTTTTTATTTCAGTATATTGATGAAATTCTTAGCCTCATGCGGGAGAGGAATTTTAGATACCCGGAGTACTATGATTCCACAGATATAATCATGGATCTCAACTTTATACCAACTTCAAACAAATGTATGACAATATTAGCAAGGAGGGTGGCAGAAGCTTTACACATTTAATTAATGAGTTTGTATGGAATGACGATATGATTGACTACATCAGGGGCATTAGACCATATCTTGGAGGCATGGATTTGATTGGTGCAAAAAGGATTCTAGCAGTCATGAATATGAACAAAACTCATTTTGTGACTCTTGAGATCCTCTTGCACGAGGGTCGCATGAATGTTTATGAATGTAACCTGATGTGTATGGAACATGTCAAGTTTTTGACATTCATACAATATGTGTTCGAGTTGCTGCCAAGATTGTTGAAGCAAAGTGGAATAATGAAGCATTTGCCAGATAAATTACTCAATGAACCATGGGAATTTGAAGGTCGATTGAAACACATGGTAAAAAAATAACACCAAAGCCGCGTGCGGTGCCATGGCATGTGGACAAGGTATGGATAAGAGTACTCATAAATCTGATTTCCAAAATCGGCACCATATTGGGATCGAAGCGTTGCCATGGCATGTGGACAAGGTATTTTGTCCAAGTCAAAAATTCTACAAGTACAAGTTCTTATTTGTAGATCCACCGTAGCAACATCACCATGACCAGTGACACTGAACTTGTAGTTAGCGATTTGATGAGCCAACAACTTATTACCTGTGTTAACATACTTTGATATGTCTTTTTCAATTGAAAGAACAAATCTATTTGCAGAGTTCACTAGCTTCATACGCCTCTGGTGAAATAAAAGTGCAAATTTCCTGTTTATTTCATCAATTAGAGCGACAATGGGAAATTCTCTTTCAACATCAAACATAGCATTCACCAACTCCGCGATATTTGACATCATAATGTTATATTTACACAACAAAAAATAAAAATCATTCAAAACACATAAATTTACAATAAACTCAAACGAGACAGTATAGACAATAATGTACCTATTTCCTGGGCAAATGCCCTGCTCCATGTGTGGAATCCAATACGTTCAAGAGTTCCAGCCGCCTTTGGTACCAAATCTCTTATTTCATTGCAATGGTCATTGAACTCACATCTATCGTACGCCTTTGCAGCTTTATAAAAATGGGACACTACCTTTGAATTGTGAACGTTATTTCGAATATTTTCCCCAAGGTGTCTCATGCAACAACCATAATGAGATGCATGGTAGTTAGTCGAAACCATCTTTCGAATACTTGGATGCCTATCAGAAATAATGCACAAATCATCAGTATCATCTACAAAGCTTCTCATATTTTGAAAAAAAATACTCATATGAGGCATCACATTCCTTGTCCACAACACAAAAAGTCACTGGAAATATATGATTCTCAGCATCTTGTGCCACCGCCGATAGAAAAACTCCTTCATACTTGCTCCTCAGAAATGTCCCATCAATGACTATTAATTTTATCATTTCTTGAAAACCAATTATCCAAGCGGCATATGATACAAAGAAGTACTTGAACCTCTCATTTTCAGTGAGCGACAATGTCATCTTGCTTCCGGGATTTGCAACTTCAAACATATAACGGTACGCATTAAGTATTGCATACACGTGCTCATGTGTTCCCCTAACTGAAGACTTAGCATGCTCCATGCCCTTATAAATCTTTCAATAGCTTACCTTACAACCAATTCTATGTGGAGTTGATTTGACATGTCTCTTGTGGATGGGCCTTAACCATTGGGAAACCTATTTTCAAAGTACTTACCTATGACTTTTGTCGTGACATGCGGATTATGGCTCGTAAGATGCTCTGAACCACATGTATGGTACTTTTCATAGATACTAATGACAAACCTGTTGCTACTTATAAATTTCACATCCCTCAGCCACCAATTGCACTCCGAATATGAACATTTAAAAGAAAACACATTACGAGAATTGATCACCTTTTTTAGTCTAAAATCTTTTTTCAAGCAAGCAATTTTCAATGAATTTGCTAGTTCTTCCTTTTTTTGGAATGTCATTCCTTTTTAAAAAACGGTTTCATCATCTCAAACATTATTCACACGTGAAGATTGAGAAGAAGCTGGATTGTTGCTGCCAATAATAGGTGTAGGAAGATTATTGCTCTCAAAGTCCGGCACTTCATCTTTTCCAATTTCATCATCGTGATTATTCATGTCCACAACATCAAATTCATCATTTAACATATCTTGTTAGTCTTCTTCTAGCTTATGATCCACCTTGATAGGATTTTCAGCCACGTAGACTCTTTATATGGGCCTCACTGCTCCTCCTAAATAAACAAGCAAACTAGGCTGATCAGTTATTTTAAAAGGTAAGACCTTCTCATTATGAAAAAACCTGGAAATGTAACTCATGACAACATCTTTCAGTTGACAATTGAGTCCACAACTTTGGATGACTAAATTCACAAATCATCATACAAAATATTTCTTTCGACAGTCATCCCTACCGACCCTCCCCCTTTCTTACCATCCTTCCAATGCAAAATATATCAATTTTTCTTCTCGATCCATATGACAATCAATCCCTACAAATAATCCCTCCATTTATTGTACCTGAAGAAATTAATTAAAAAAATAATTAGTACTAATGAAGAAATATGTAAGTCATGTTACAACATATGACTATTCTATTGTGGCATGTAAATCATATGTTACTACATATAACTGTTCTGTTGTGACAAATAAATCACATGTTGCAATATGTGTAAGTTATATGTTGCAACATATGGCTATTCTGTTGCGACATGTAAGTCATATGTTACTACATATAACTATTCTGTTGCGACATATAAATCACATGTGTAACAAAATGTGTAATTCTGTAGCGACATGTAAGTCATATGTTGCTACATATAACTATTCTGTTGTGACAAATAAATCACATGTTGCAACATGTGTAAGTTATATGTTGTAGCATATGGCTATTCTGTTGCGTCATGTAAGTCATATATTGCTACATATAACCATTCTATTGCGACACATAAATCACATGTTGTAACAAAATATGTAAGTCATAAGTTGCAACATATGACTATTTTGCTCTGACATGTAAGTCATATAATGCTACATATAATTGTTCTGTTGCGACAAATAAATCACATTTATTACATGTGTAAGTTATATGTTGCAACATATGACTATTCTGTTGCGACATGTAAGTCATATGCTGCTACATATAACTATTTTGTTTTGACAAATAAATCACATGTTGCAACATGTGTAAGTTATACAACATATGACTATTCTGTTGCGACATGCATGTAACTCATATGTTACTACATATAACTATTCTGTTGCGACACATAAATCACATGTTGTAACAAAATGTGTAAGTTATATGTTGCAACATATGACTATTATGTTGCGACATATAAGTCATATGTTGCTCCATATAACTATTATGTTGTGAAAAATAAATCATATGGTGCAACATATGGCTATTCTGTTACGACTTGTAAGTCATATGTTGCTACATATAACTATTATGTTGCGGCACATAAATCATATGTTGGAACATGTGTAAGTTATATGTTGCAACTTGTGTAAGTTGTATGTTAGAACATATGGCTATTCTGTTGCGATTGAAATAACCTTTCTGTTGCAACATAAGACTATAATCTATTCGAATAGTCAACTGTTGCAACATATATAGCCATCTGTTGGAAATGCGAATGCAAATTATTAAAAAAATTGTAGGTTATACCCAGAAGATGATGAATGATTCAAAGAACTATTAATCTTACTTACCAAATAATGGTTTGTGAACACAATCACTTATGAAGTACTTCCAATTGATACAGAACGAAATCTGGTCCACTTATTAGATTAGCTAAATCTGATTCAAGAAGAAGAAGCAAAAGGACTAGCAGCCAAGACCAACAATGTACGAACAAGAAGAAAAGAAGAAAAAGAAGAAGATGAAGAGAACGGGAAGAAAGGCAAGCAAGAAGAAGAAGAAGAAGAGAACGGGAAGAAAGGCAAGCATACGGCGGGAGGCGGGGGAAAAAAACTTTTATTTCCCCTTCTGGTTCCGCTCGCTGGCTTCCCTCTAATTTTAGTTCCCACCAAAATTGGTTAAATTAGGTTTTTGTCATTTATCCTTTTACCCGTCATTTAATACAATGGATCAAACTGCCAACTTATAAACTTGAGGGCAACTCCACAATCCTTAATTCTTAATTACATAATTGTCACCTACACTCAATAATTAAGACTTATGTCATCACCATTTTATTTTGACACCTTTTTGTCACCATTAATTCAAAGTCCCTTGGTAGGTGGACTATGAAGAATTAATATTAGTATTAACTTTTTCCCTTTTTTTTTTGTTTTGGGTTGGAAAACACAAATTAGTTTTCATTTAAAAAAAAAAAATTACTTGTTAGACTTTCACCCATTTCTCATTAATTACATATTTAATTTTTTAGTTTACAATTGACTAACTAATGTTGTTCATACACAATTAAAAAAATATATTGCATAAATCATGAAGTAAGTGTTTTTGAAGAGAAAATCTTAATGAAAAATGCATAATCAGAATTATCATTTAGTAATATTTATTAAAAAAAATCTCTATGTTGAACTAGGTATTTTGCAGAAGTAAAAAAAATTTTCCTTATATTTTAACATGTATCTCAAGGCTTTAGCTTGACTTATTTAAATTTGGTTGGGTAAATTCATTAAAAAATATATATATATTTCCTAAATTAAAAAATGATTGTCAAAATCTCTAGGGAAGAGGAATATTTATGAGAAAATTTAAGTGCAAAACTACTTGCTATTGAAACAGTTGATGATATTTGTGTATTTAGGCGTAAACGATCTAGCTGCTCCGAGGGAATTTCTTGTTGGTTACACTACTGTACAGAACTATGGTGCTGAACTCTTTATTGCAAAGCAGGACTTCTCTCCTTTTAATGTGGTTGCTTGGATTAACAATTATGTCCCTTATAAGACGAGTATTTCTCTATATTCTGAAGCTATCCTCCGATAATCCATGAGCTCTTCATGAGTCCGCATCTTACACCACTTCTTTCCACCGAACAACATTGTAATATTCTTTTATTTTTTAGCGCATCAAATGCAAATATGGTAAAAAAGGAGGCCTTTATCACTCTTCAAGCTGCTTTTCTCTCTTAGTTGCAGAGAAATATTTTGATGATTGTACATGTTTGCACCACTGACGCTCATATTGGGCCCGGGCAACTCCCGAGCTGCCTTTACTAGTAAATATATATATATATATATTCCCTTCACATTAAGTAATAATATTATTATATTTAGTATAATGATTAATATAGAGAAAAAATGATTTTAAAAATGATTGTTTCCTCCTAAATAACAGCCTAATATCAAGTCACAATTCCGTTTTTAGAAGAAGACCGAAACCAAGAAAAAGACATAGTAAAATTTAAGATTAATTATTTGTATCAGACAATAAAATTAAAAAAATGCCATGACAAAAAATTTTTAAAAAAAAATAACGGAAAGAAGTAAAAGAAGAAGAAGAAAATATTAATAAAGGGATAGTTAAAAATATGTAAGTAAAATTAAAAAGAATAGATAAAATGGAAAAAAATATTAAACTAACCTAAATCATTTTTAAAATTTCTCACCAACTTACCTAAATATCCCATTATCTCAAAACTTCATCGTATATTTTTTTAAACAGAAAACATTTATAATATTACATATTTATAGTTTGCAAAATAATGCCACAAGTTATCACAAAAATAATTCTCGAATTTTAAGTTTGTTAAAACTTAATAAAGATTTATAAATCTTTATTTACAAGAAAAAAAGCATGTCATCGCCATAAATGTTTTTGAAATATCATTTTTTTTTAAAGAATAAATTTATAATATTACAAATCTATATTTTGCAAAATAGTGTTGCATGTGATCACAAAATAATTCAGGAATTTTTATTTTTTTTTAAAAAATAATTTAAAATCATTGCTCCAACAACAGGTAGTTATATATTACTAATATGTAGATTTTTTCAAAAAACAATGAAACTTATTAATTAAAAAAATACTAATTAAAATAGAATATGATTAGTTGTTTGCACTGAAAATAGTTTATCTTTATGTGATATATATTAATTTAATTATGATTTTTTGTAATGGTCAATGAGTTCATTTTTTAATGCATTCTCATTTTATGAAATTACATTTGATTAAGGGAATCTCCAACGATTACACTAAACTAGTATCAACACTATTTTTGTGTAAACCATCTCCAACTCACTATTACTACCAAAATTGCTAAAAAACGACAGACAATGTCGCTTCAAGTATATATACTCTTACAGTATAATTGACTAATGAGTAATTTCTGAACAAGAAACCTTAATGATACCAATAATATATATATATATATGTGTGTGTGTGTGTGTGCGCGCGCGCGCGCGCTCTTTGGGCCCCATCGTCACATGGCCTCGAAAGACTTCTTTCAAAATAATTGTCCGCTTTTCATTAGTGGTGTCCTCTTTATTGTCTTCTTTAGAGTAATGGCTTATTACGCCATTGCTTACCTATCATACATGGAGACCTTTTTAGGTGAATCAATTAAAGGAGTATGGGAAGCATACAAAGTAGCTTACCCTCAAGAATTCCAAGAATTAATAAACATGGGACCAAACCCGTATAAATTTACTAATAAATGGTTTAAATAAAGTTTTAAATAAAAGGTGAAAAGGTGATTTAGATAAAATAAAGACTGGGGTAATATGCGTTTGTAATTTAAGTTGTAAAATCCTACTCAGTACTCCCTCTTCCTGCTCCCTTATCTAGTTCGGTAGTTTTTTGTTACTAAATCTATGTAATTTTTCCCAAAATTACTTTTTTTTAATGATGTTCATCTCTCTTTTATTTTACTCTGTTCATCTCTTTTCCTTAGCCCATGTTATTAGCACCTTCTTCTTTAACCAAACCCCGGGATACACAGTCCTTCAGTTCCCTGACCATGGCGGACTTCCAACTTCCCTAGGTATTTACAGGTTAATCCATCGGAGTTACTAAGAGGGTAAGGAACTAACCATTTACTAAGAGTAATTTAAACAGTATATGAACATCATATAAACAACATATGAACATCATATAGTAATAAACATCATATTATACATCGTAATAACAATACATAGTACATAATAATAAGATATGGGGAGAAACTACTAAGATCTAGAAAACTCATAACTACTTACATGATAACGGTCGGAAAGAGGTTTCCCTTTCGGGAGTCCCCAAGTGACCTTGCAGCTACTTGAGAAAGTAAATACTCACACTCTTTGTACACAACTCACTCTTTTTTTTTTATTTAAAGAAATGGAAATATGTAAAGCTTAAAACTTGTAAACTATTCTCTCTATTATGATGTGCTTGTTTGGGACTAGTTGTACCTTTAGTTGATACAGTAGCTCTTTCTACATTCTTTGGGGAATGTACACCCGTCTTATCCATTTTAGAATGAGATGGAGAACTCTTAGGATTGTCTGTTATTTGTAATGGTATAGTTTGGTTGATGTCGAACTGTAAAATCTTTATTCTTTCTTGTAGGAAGTGGATATGTTGGGTCATTTTTTCCTTTTTTTTTCGAGTCTCTCAATGATTTGATTTTGTCTTCTAAAGCCTTCTGTCATCGAAGAACAATGAACACAAAATATTATTTTATTTGTGTCTTTCTTGATGTTGTATTGTATGAAAGGACGCTTAATGAATTTAGTACGAAAATGAAATAGATGTTGTCTCGTGGTATTTTATTGTAAGCTATCCATAGATTGTCTATCAAACATCGTTGAGGTCTATCTATCTTTGTCTCTGGTTTTACTCGAAAACTTAAGTTAGAGGGGGGGGGGGGTAGAATATTAGATTTTGTTTTCCAAAATAGTCTTTCCATGCTTGGAGTGTTTAATCTAGCTTCTTCCAATTTTGTCTAAGGTTGGAACAAAGTGTTTCTCAGCAGAGTCTGTAGATATAAGTCTTAGTCTTTTTGGGTTGTAGCGCTGCTTGAGCTGGAAGCTCTTGCTTTGTCTTTTCCTGTACTCATGCTGAAAAAAAATTAGTTAGTTTTTATAAGCCTACTAAGTTGATCTGCTAAAGAATTATCTTTTCCTTTTATATGTTCTAGAGTAATATTATATATTGATGTGGCGTCTAGAAAGTTTAACCATCTTCTTTTACTACTACTTTTCCATATATTTTTTTGTGAAACTTCATAATCGTCTCGCAATCAGTTCTTACTAAGATTTATTTTTTATTGATAATGTATAATTTAAAACTATTTAAGCCGTAGATTACCGCTAGTATTTCCACGTCTATACTACTCATATTTCCTTTTTATTTGTATTTTCCGCTCTTGTAAGCGCAAATATTTTCATCTTTTTTGTCTTCGTACTTATTTTTCTTTGTTTTTAGTACTGCTCCCCACCCTTTGAGACTTCCATTTGTTTCTACTATTGGATAGTCAGTTTCTAATGGTAGAGATAGGTCTGGTATGGTCTTAACCATTTGTTTAAGTTTTTGTACCAATTTTATATCTTCAGTATTGAAAGTCCTTTGTCCATGTGCTCCTGTTTTTTAGTATAGGGGTCTTGCCACCTTTTCTAGGTCTTTTATGAAATTTCTTGCATAATTTAAAATTCCTAGAAATTTCTGCAATTCTTTAGTGTTGTCTAACCTGTCTGGCATATGTAGGACCTTTTTTGCTATATGAGGTTGTAATTTTATTTTCCATTTCCAATCTCTACTCCTAAAAAATTTATGAGGTTTTTACATAACTCCATTTTTTTCTTGCTAATAATTATCCCGTTGTCTACAAATAGTTTAAATATTGTTTGTAAGTGCCCTAAGTGTTCTTTAATATTATTACTGAATACTAGAATATCATCTACATATACCAGAATAAAAATTTTATATTCTTTAAAAATATTTTCCATTTTTCTCTGGAAAATTGGAGGGGCGGTTTTTAATCCAAATGACATTACCAACCATTCGAAGTGTCCCTTTGGGCAGGTAAAAGCAGTCCAATCTATGCTATCCTCGTGCATTTTTACTTGCCAGTATCTAGATTTACAATCAAACTTGTTAAAAAAATTACTTCCCTGTATTCGATTTATTAATTATGTCTTATCTGGTAGCTTATATCTGTCCATTCTGGTGTTGTCATTAAGTCTCTTATAATTTATCACCATTCTAGCCTTTCCTCTTACTATTTCACTATGATTTCTTACCATAAATGCTGTTGATCTATGTTTTGAAGTTAATCGTCTAATTACACCTAATTTTAGTAATTCTCTTATCTGATTCTCAAATTCTTTCAGGTCTTCATTCGTAGATTCTATAGAAGTTGTTTTGACTGTATATTCGAGGTTAATAATGTCTAGTTTATAGGTTATATGATTGGCATTCCAGTGCTTCAAGGGTCTTTCTCCGATTATTTCTAGCTTATCTAAAATAGAAATTACTTCTTCTAGATCTTTCTGATTTTTTATCACTCCTATATGCTGCAAACCTCTTTGGAAATTGTAAAGTTTTGTATTTATTTCTATTAAGTTATAACTTTTTTCTATATCTTGTGTATCTGAAAAGCTAAATTCTAATAATTCAATTTCTTCAATTTTTTCTAATTCGATTTCTTCAATTTTTTCTTTCTCATTTGTAATATGAATTTTAGCACAAGTGCATTCCTCTCCTTTGTCGCATTTTTTTTAACGTTTATTAGTATCTACGAGATACCTAGATTTTGTTGGGATTGATTCCGTTGTTATTGCGGTATGGGTAATGTTTTTAGAGAAGATTACCCCATCTCTAGTAAGAAGACAACTTCCATTATTATGTAATAAGAAATTTAATCCTAAAACAAAGTCTACCCTAATGTTTAAATTTCTTACCCAGATCTTTTCTAAGTTATAGGTGGGCTTATACAAGTCTGCACATGTCTTTAGAAAACTTATTTTTGCATTACTGGCGTAATGCTTATATATGTTAGAAGATCCATCCATTTGCATGACGCTTTGAGGTTTTGGAAAGTCTTTTATTATTTCTGGAGGCAAAATGCATCTATTTATTATGCTTTTTGTACATCCTGAATCTACTAGAGCTAGGGTTTCTATCTCGTAGCCTTGAATCTTTATTTTGGTTAAAATATTTATGGTATTTATTTTCTTCACTTCGTTACAAATTAATCCTTCGAATGATCTGTAGTTTTCCTTTTCATTTAGAAGTTCTATTTCTGATTCTATTGTTTTATGATTAATGTGTCTAGTTTCTTTCTCTAGTGCTATACCTTTACCCTTTTCTAGTTTACTTACTCTTTCCTCTAAATTATCGATTCTATCTTCTAATGGTTTTAATGTTTTTTCTTTTGTGATTACTGTCTCATCTATGATCTTACTATTAAATATTTTGTCAATGCACCTAATGCAACCTTGTATATAGCAATTCATGCATTTGGCTCTTCTGTCTTTACTTGGGTATCCTATGCAATTAAAATACTGTTGGCTATCTAACCCTTTCCCTTTGCAAAATTGGTGATCACATTGTATATTAACAAAGGTATAATCTTTTACATTTAGGTCTATTTTTTCTAATCCTATTTCGTTTATTAAAGTTTCTTCTTCTGAATCTGATGAGTCTTGTCTTATTTCTACGACATCTATGCTTATTACCGAATATATACTTTCATTATCTGACATATATTCATCTACATTTATCAGGGTTTCTTGGAAGTCTTCTATAATCTGGGCATTTCGTGTTCTACTGTTATTTCTACATGGACAAGTATATATTAGCTAGATGTTCTTCACTTCCACATGTAAAAAAAGCGAGTCTATTTTTATAAATTATGTTATTATTATGTTTTCGTACATGTCTATCTCTGTTCAGGTAAGGCTTCCTTGCCGATGATTTCCTTAGATAGTACTTTTTCCTAGGTTTGTACTCTTGGGTAATTTGATATGTTTTTCTGTATTTTCTCTGTGGTTTACTTTGATCATAACTTTGTGTTGTATATATATTTTTACAAAACCCTGTCTCATTCTGTTTTAACTGTTTTTGTATTTGTATATTTGTACATTTCTCCTGTAGTATTTCCATAACATGCTGTATTTTATGTCTTATGGATCAGTTTGCGTTTGGATTTTGCATTACTCCTTCTCTTTTATTCCATCTTTCTTCTATTTCTCTTCCTAAGGCTTCAGGGAGCTTATTAAAAAGCTTTTTTCCTAGACTTTGGTCAAATGCGTTACCGCTTATAACACAATAGGTGAAATAGTCTTTTAAGAAATTATTTATATGACTCCAGTTAGTTATACTAAGTTGTTCTAATTTTATTAGTGCAATTTTTTGCAACACTATCAATCCGCTATTTGAATCTTCTCCTGTTATTAGGCTGTGTATTTTATTAGTAAAGTTTACGGGTTTGGTCCCATGTTTACTAATTCTTGGAATTCTTGAGGGTAAGCTACTTTGTATGCTTCCCATACTCCTTTAATTGATTCGCCTAAAAAGGTCTCCATTTACCTATACATGGTTTCCGCATCTGTTTCACTATAATGGTGTATATAGTTTGCTACTACTATTCATTTCCATACGTCTATTACTGAGTTCCATAATTGAGGGTCATGCGCTGCTATATTTAGTATTTTCCCTCTATCTCCTCCGTCTTGGAGTTTGATAGGAGCTTCTATTGGCATTCTTATTCATATAGGTCTAACCATTTCTGGTTCTGTGGTCAGGTCTTGTCTAAAGATGCGGTGTCGAGGTATATATATATATATATATATATTGATTTAGTATCATTTAACCGAAATTAATTGGACGTTATATAGTATAATTATTTAGTGGGGTATAAATGTCAGGGGTATATATTTGTAATTATTTTATTTTTATGGGGTATTTGCTTAATTTTCCCCGTAATTTACTGTTCAATAAAGGTGATTTGTGGGTTTTAGCTAGAGCTAGTTGTTGACTTCTCTTCTCACTCTAAATCTGATTTCCTTTGTCTTTGCAATTCGAAATTAAGAGTGTTATAACCAATAGAACTAGATCATTAATGTCTTTAGTTGTTGATTTTGTGTGTTTTAATTTATTGGAGTGTTACCAATTATTTGAATGTGCTTGTTTCATTTTGACCCATGTGAAGAATCTTCCCAATACTGAATACACAATTGCCTATTAAATGACTTTTGAATGGTTATGAACACAATTTATGATATTGTATACCTTCTTTTTTAAATGTTGAAATGAAGAAAGGGAAGAAGAAAGCAATGAATGTGGTCTTACCTAATTAGTTCAAAAGATTTCGAGATTGTTGATAGATATGTTCTAAATTTCTTTTTGCCATCGGACATCTTGAAACATATAATATTTTTTAAAATCATGCAAAACTTAATTAATCATTTGGATTTGAATATTTTGCATTTACGGAAGCATATTATAACCTTTTGGGTATTTTGAATGAATATGGTTTTATTATTTTTCGTAATTTATATCATTTGTAGTGTATTATTATTTCATACGGGGGTTTAAAGTATAAAGAAAACCATCAGGTGATTATGCAAGTGTGCGGTGAACGTAGTAGTCCTTCGGCAAGCTCTTTGTACAAGCAATCATAGGTAGTTCCTTGGTTTATAAAAGTAAATGCAAACTTATTAGAGATATCGAGAACAAAAATATGTTGATAAAATTTCTTCTAGTGGATTGACTGTGTTACGAAAGTTAACTCCTAAAATATGTGAAAATTAAAGGAAGAAAAAGGGAGCGAGAGGGGGGAGAAAAATTATTTACCTTAACCCGCTAAATTTAACATGTCTTATCATACCGCATTAAGCACTTCTTCCTACTTTTTTCCTGCTCCATCAAGCATACTTAAAATTTCTTGTGCTTTTTATACTTTTATTTTGTAACGTTTAAATTTATTTTGCATTTTAAAATTGTTTAAATTAGTATCCATTCAGACATATGGTACTATGAAAGTCGTCAAGATTCTCTAAAATTGTGTAAGAGTAGAGTTACTAAAATTATAAAGCATATTCAGAAGATAAATAAGTGACATCGTTAATTTTTTTAGTCCATATAGTTCAATCTACTAAGTTAACCATCATTTGTAAAAAAAGATAAATGACGAATAAATCAAATAAGTTTAGTTTCCATCTCTTTAAAATGGGATAAGGCTGTTATGATCGATATTCCAGAGACACACCATAACTAAACTAAGGAGTTATTACCCCCCGAACCCATATTTTTTTGTAATTTACACCTTAGCTTTTTGACTTACGTGGAATCCAAACATCTTCCACGAACTCAACTACGTGGAGTCATGCGTCTCGAAAGCCAAAAGATGTACAAAATTACATAAAAAAAATGAGTTCGAAAAATAATAGGACCTTAATTTAGTTAAGATGTGATTTTGGAAATTCGGTCATAGTCTATGGGGGTACTTGTGCCTTATCGCCTCTTAAATAAAATTGAAAAAATAGGAAAATAAATTTCATGAACTCTAGTAAATTGATATTTTAAAAAGGATATTGACAATTTTTCAGTTTCTTCATTCAATTACATCTACTTACCTTTATTTTCTTAGAAAAAATTATATTTCTATCTCAAATTCAAGTTTAATCTATAATTCATCACATTTAAATAGTTTATTTAAGTTAGTACATGAATAAAGAACTAGGTTTAAATAAAATGAATAATAGATATAAGAAGAATTAACAATAAAGTAATAATGTGTCTAATAAATTTAAACAAAGACAAATTAGAAAGAAGAAATGACATAAAAGAGAAAAATAATGAAAAAGGAGAAGGAGATCCAAGCTCAAAATTGAGACAAGGATTCGAGGACCCATCATCATAAGACCATTCATTGAACCCCTTATTAAGCTTCTCATTTGTTTTCAGGGGTTCATTTTAAGATATATACTCATAAAATCAGAATTTAAGTTTGTATATAGTGTAATTTTTTGATGCATGAGTTTCAAATGAACCCCTAGGCTACATCTAGATTCCCGTGCTACATATATGTGTAAATTACAAACTACGACTGCTATTTTATCTAAATCGTTGAGACATGTCATTGGATATTTTTAGTGCCAACTGGACGGTGACATTAGGTAACCACAATTTTGCCACAAAAAGTTTTCACCTTCTTTTTAAGTAGCGAAGTATAAAAAATATACTTAAATTATCTCTTTCTTTTTTGAAATTTCAAATCTATATTAGTAGAAGTGGGAGTTTCATACTTAAATTACCTTTCATTAGTTTGAGAAGTAAGACAGATGAGGCAGCGTTTGTAGTCCAACTAGGATTAGTCTCTTATCTCCTAGTTTGTGTTGGATTTGTTATTGTACTTGTGTAACTATAGGACTCTTAAGTTAGACTCTATATATATTCACTCATGTACATCACATATATTATATTGAAAAGCTTCTACATGGTGTCAGAGCCCTAAGAGGTTTAAACAACCAACAAAAAAACAGCAACGCAACATTCAATTTCAAGAGCAATGGCAGGCGACTCTACTTCTACTACGTCAGGAACATCATCCACTACACATAATTCTTTTGTTAGTGCTTTTCTTTCTCCCAACCTTGCCCATCAACTGCCTATTAAACTTACATCCTCCAATTTTTTTGTTGTGGAAGACACAATTTCTCCCTATAGTTAGGTGTTGTGGTCTCGATTATCATATTGAAGGTGATGAGGTGATTCCAGAATGACTTCTAGATAATAATGAACCCAATCATGCTTATAATTCTTGGGTGAGAGAAGATCAACTTGTCCTAAGTTGGATTGTTGCTTCAGTCTCTAAAGGTATATTACCTCAATTAGTTGGTGCTAAAACTGCTCGAAAAGCATGGACTAAACTTGTAACTGCTTATGCTTCCGGTTCAAAGATACAAATTCGTGATTTAAAATCTTTGTTGCATAATTTATAGAGAGAGAATGCAAGTATTGAGTCATATATAATAAAGGCGAAGAGAATTTCAGACAGGTTAGCTGCCATGCATCACCCAATTTCCAATGATGATTTGGTTGATTTTGTTCTTGCTGTATTAGGACCAACTTATTGTCCTTTCACAAGGTTACTTGAATAATGACAAGAGAAGATTTCTTTTGACGCTTTATATGGAATATTGTTGAATGAAGAACGACAATTAAAATGAGATGAAGCTCTTATTGTTATTACACCCACGACACAGTTTACCCAGAGTTCATTCACTATGCATCGTGGTCGTGGGAGAGGAGGAAGAGGTAATTGAGGTCATGGAAACTATCAGAATCAAGGCTTCTCTCATAATCATTGACTCTCTCAGAATCAAGGATTCTCTCGGTCGACTCAAAACCATGCTTCCTACCAGCCCTCTAATCCAATACCTTCAGACATGTCACCAATTGTTTGTCACAATTGTGAAGGTAAAGGGCACAGTGCACGAGTCCCTCACCGAAAACTCTTAATGGAACCAGAATATCCGGTCGCCCTGCCTCACATTTGGCCAGCACCCAAAGCTGGTTGATGGATAGTGGTACCACGCATCATCTTAGCTATAATCTTGATAATCTTGCTATTAATCCTGAATATCAAGGTCTTGAAGAAGTCACTCTAGGTAATGATTCTAAATTACCCATATCTCACATAGGTAAAAGTTTCATAAGTGCTTCTAATAAAAAATTTAAACTTGATAATATTCTACATGTTCCTACCGCTACTCAGCATTTAGTCTCTATTTGTTCTTTTGCCAAGTCTAATAATGTTTCTGTTGAATTTTTTCCTGACCATTTTTTTATTAAGGACTTGGAAACGAAGGGAATACTACACACCGACTCGAGTACTGATGGACTCTATTCTCTTTCGGTGACGAAATTACTCTCACCAGCTTCCTTTGTTGCTTCTCTTGGTGTTTGGCATACTCGTCTGGCGCATGCATCCTATCCTATAGTTCGTCAAGCGTTAACGACTGTTGTTTTCACATCTAGTAAATTATCTAGTTTATGCGCTGCATGTGCTGTTAGTAAGAGTCATAAAGCCCCATTTAGCGAGTCTACTTTTAAGGAATCTGGCCCTCTTGATTTAATTTGTTCAGATGTTTGGGCCCTTTTCTAGTAGTTTCTAATGATGGTTATCAATATTATTTCATTTTTTTTTTTATCATTTTAGTAATACACTTGGATCTAAATTCTTCACTTCAAGTCTGAAGTTTTTTCTATAATTATCCAATTTCGTACTGTTGTTGAAAAGTATTTTGGATGATCTATTAAATCTTTTCAAGCTGATTGGGGAGGTGAGTTTCAAGCCTTGACTCAATATTTACATGATAATGGGATTACGCAAAGATCCGCCTATCCCTATACACCCGAACAAAATGGTTGCCTATCTACTTCCTTATTTAGTATTAGAGTCAGACTGTCCTCTCCGGAGGGAGGAGCAAGGTTTCCCATAAGGTCTATTTCTCGTGTTGTTATCGCCAACTTTTATTTATTCATTCTTTTACTTTTATTTAGAGTCATTAGCCATAAAATTGTGTGTAGTCATAAACTTTGTTTATACTCTCTTTATATATTATAGTACCTTGTATATTTTTTCATAGTCTTTTAAGCGTTCGTAGTCTCAAGGGTCTGCCCATAGTCTTTTCTGTACATATTAATTGTAGTGTATTTTCCTTAGATCTTAGAACAAATATTTTGTGTCTTTTCTTAGATTTTTGAACAAATATATGTCAAAGTCTTTATTATTCTAAAACTTTTAAAAAATATGTCTATGTCAGCATCTTTTCCTCGTCTGCGTCTAGTTCATATAAATCCTTAGCAAAGGTAAACATGTCTCCTACTCTGAGTAAAACGTTATCGCGTAAATCCAACTACCTTTATGAAGTAGATGTGTTACCCCAGAAAAAAAAAATATCGTCCACATATCTACAGTTGTTAAACCTATATTCTGCCTTTGTAAAAAAGTCTTGTAATCCTTGGATGCAAATCCGCTCTTTGGTCCAACAAAAGCCCAAATGAGTCAAGGATTAGTGGCTGCGTCAAAACTTGACCAACACCATATTCTTGCAAATCAAGAGTAATAGTTCATCACTTTGCAGATGCCAGAGGAATTTCCCCGACAGTGGAAAAACCTGGGTTTTACCCATATCTATTTTGGTGTTGTTAGAGTTGCATTAACATATCACGGAAGAAAAGGCCAGCCCGTCGTGGCGCGTCTTTCCCTTCTAGATACTAGATACTACGAATATCATCATGCAAACTTGGGTACGTCGGAAATCACTCTCAACGCATGGACTGTCTTTGTCACGATATTTCCAAACTTCAACATGTCCCTTCATGATCCGTATCTAACGGAAGCATTGAAGATACAGGTCCAAATACTTGGAGCTAGCTCCTCAAGCTAGAGATGCCATACATGCTACTCTTCATTATTAGCTGGCTTGGAGAGTCCAAAACCATGCAATCTATCCCTTCCAGGTGGCCAAGATGATTTGCTTATAAATGTAGATGCCACCAACAAAACCACTCAGTGTACCCAGATCCCAAGGCAAATATATATAGAAGATCTTGTCAATTACGAGAAGTTGAGAGACCATCCTCAACCTCTCCAGTCCACTGAGCCTACTTTCTCCAAAAAAAACCCGATAATACAGTCGCTATATACTTTGACCACAATCACTTGAAAAAAGTCCATAAAACTGCCTTCTCTATACATATGTACCAGCCTGTAGATAGTCTTGATAAAAAAGACAATCTGGACCCTGAATCCATATCCGAGTTTTTTGGAAATGATCTTGATTGGATAAGAGAGTTCAATCATGATGGTCGTGGCTTATTCTGGTATAAGTGTCCTTTTATAGGACATATTCCATAGGATATTGATTGTGACTGCTTGGAATGTAAAGATGATTACTACGGCTCTGAAGATGATGATGAATATTCATACGACAGAGCCAAATGGGATGAAGAGGAATATCAATTCCTTGTTTCACATAAACCCCAGGATTGGCCAGCTTTATCTACTTCATCAAAAAATAATACCTCCCAAAAAGAGCCTGCACCAAAAATGATGTTTATGCAATCCTCTGCAAGCTCTAGTCACACATATGATTTCCCCGATTACCAACCATTTGAAAATGACAACCTGATCCATGCTCCAAAAATACCACAAAACAAAGTTATCCTACCGATGGGAGAACATATGCCTGCAAGCGACATAGAAGCAACACCCAATTGGAAATCTTAAAATGTTATGTGCCAAAATAGAGTGTTGACCAATATCAGACAATCCATCAGGGACGTTGCTCATTCACAAATCAATCTTCATGATAAAATGAGTCTGATGGAGAAAAATATGGACCAAACGTCGACTCAACATATCAGACTAATCAAAGCATTAGAGAAAAGGTTGCAAATAATACAGTTCGATATATGTCCCTAGGAACGTCGCTCGACCACTTTATTGAACAACAAAGAAGTGACATAGCCTCAATCAAAGAGCAGATCCAGCTATTGAAATATGGTAACCCTGAACCTAGGAGAGCTCAATCCTTTCCCACAAGGTCTACCCCATTCTCTATGTGCTCACAATGATACTCTCCGCCGGGATCGGCTTTACCATTTAGTGCGACTAAACCACATAAAGAGGAACCTGAGTTTGACATAGCCAAGCTACTATGGGAGAGAAAAGATGCAATGGTTGCTCAAAAGCGAGCTGAAGAAGCACAAGCAAGGTCTAAACACAAAAAGGTTGCGGACCCTGGAGCTATGATGATCTCAAGTTACAAGGCCCCAATTGACGACTCTATCTTTGCAGATTTGAGTTCATTCGTTAAAGAATTGACGATCTCAGATCATGAAAATTCATATTCAGAAAAGGAATAGGATACCCTCTTACAGGACATCACTAATGGCGAAGACTGGTTTTTCCAAACACATGGTTTTTCGGACCCCATCTTTGGTATTAACGACCAGGTTATTCTAGAGCTTTACTATAATATTCCAACCAATGATTATCTCAATTCCATTGACGATTACCTCAGATGCGATGAACATCTTGATGACCTTAATATAGATCATCTCGATGATATTGATTGGGAGCATGAGCATAAAGATAATTATCCCTCAGATGGATATATCGAAGATAGCGAATCTTCCACTGATGCCCAGGAATATGTTGAAGAAACTGCTGAATCTTCACTAGAATCTGATGAAGAGGACTATCCACCCCTGTTCATGAATCATCACAAAGAACTAGACGTCTCTGAAGTTGATGATGATCAGGACGACATGACTGATGATCAGATCCCGGAAAGGAGACCAGAACCAACGAATGCAATACCTAAAAATGTTGGAACTGGGTTTCATACTTTTACTCTCGACGATGTTAAGGTCGATGCATGGCCTCAAAGAATCCAAGACTTATATACTTGGATGGTTACAAAGAATCTAGTCGAGTGGGAAAAGTACATGATCCTATAAGAATTTACTTCAAGGTTCTCCTGCATTCTTAGGGATTAGTGGACTGCAATAGGTGTTGCGGATAGGAACTTCTTCCTAAAATCCCAAGACTTCGCTGCAAATTTGAACATATTAGAAGTCTTTTGTGGAGATACCGGTCAAAGACGTGAAAAGCTGCGGAGGCAACTCTTCAAAATGAAATGTATATCATTTGATAGAGATACAATTGATATCAATTTCCAAAAGATGGCAAGAATCTACTTTGAGCTTGGTGGAGATTCCATCTTGAAGCAAGCTTTTGTGTCATCATTGTCAAAGATGTTAGTAGGGCATGCAATGATGATCATTGAGGATAGATTCAAATCTATAATTATCCCAGATATTGATTACATCATGCAAGATATTTTTCAAGCCCTGGATAGTATATTCACGAAGAGATCTGTTCTAAAATAGATCATTCAAAATAATCCAGCTCTTGATAAGGCATGCAGTCGAACTGACCTTGTCACTAAGTCTGACTGCTCTTGCTCAAGTCATCGAGTAAGAAGAAAGAGTTTCAAGCAATATCAGAGATTCAAGATGCCTAGGTGATTTCACATATCAGGACACTTCATCCAATTCTAAGTGTCAATGATCGTTAGTCAGTATAATAACCCAACTAAATGAGTTGGGGTCGAATCCCACAGGGAGTGCTATGTGTTTAAGATTCAAGAGTAAAGTACGAATGTGTTCAAGTCAATCATAGGAATAGATATTTACAAATAAAAAGATAATTCAAATTTAGGGTGGCACGAATGTCAAATCAAGGGGGTTTAGTTTTAACTATCAGCTACAACAACAACAAATAACACGAATTAACAAATAATTAGACGGATTCTTGGGATGTGATTGGATTATAAGCTAATATAGACAAATAGGTTATTGCAACTATTAGTAAATAGTTGTAAATCAGTGACTAAGCTAGACTTTAATGGGGATAAACTTTCGCTCGAACAATTTACCCCGAATCAAATTGGTTTCTCTCGAACACCAACATGCATGCAAATAAGAGCAGCCTTCACTTTAGTCCATTCACTCTCTCGAGCTGAATGTGTGGAAAAGGGTTTAGGATTCACTCTCTCGAGCTGAACCTATGCCAACCCAATACCAATTCAATAATCTTGGTTTTAAAACCTCTCTCTCGAGCAAGCCAAAAACACTAAGGTAGAATTTCATTTGCAACTACAAACCTTTAAATTAAACCACAATTACTAAATGAAATCACTTCTAAACAACATTTAAACTAACAATTAGCAATACCCACAAGCTAAATCAACCCATAATCACATAACCAAACCCCAAGAATTGGGGTTGTAGCTAGACATCATAAAAAGATAGAAATCATTACCAAATTGTGTTTCCATCAACTGGGTAAGATTAATTTCGTCTTTACAAAGGTCCAAGTTGAAGAATCTCAAAGACTCACTTCCAATTTCTCAAAAATGGAAACTTCAATTCTTCAAAGCTAAGGAAAAGTTTTTGTCTCAATACTCAGAGTTCAAAACTCAAATTCTAAAAATTTATTCTAAGATTATGATAAAAGATCCTAAGATTGATGTTTGAAAATGTATTTATAGTCGCCAAAAATATGCTACGAAGGACCATTCCGCACAGTAAGTCGGGATCACCGATCAACTCGGTGATTCGCCCTTTGGTAAAGTTCATCGCCTTTCTGCTTTGGCCTTCAGCATCTTCAAGTTCTGTAACTTTGGGCAATCCAACACTGCATCGCGGAACCACTTGGCGACATGCCGACTGCTTTTTTCTATCGCCAAATTGACTTTCTCCTTCAAGGCTTTGCACTCTGGAACTTTAGGCGAGGTAATGGTCATTCGGAGACTCGCCAAAGGGACTCAGCGATCACCAAACCTTCATTTCTTTGCTCTTTCAACTGGCTTCGTTCCTTTTTGCATGTTACAGTCCATGCTTTGTTCTTCGATCCAAACACCTGGAAATAAGGGCTTTACATAAGTTATTGGCACAAAACAAGCATTTGAGGACACAAAATCTATCCAAATAAAGCCCTAAATGAGTCCAATTCATGGACTCATCAACACCCCCAACTTAAACTTTTGCTTGTCCTCAAGTAAAACTCAAGTTCAGCGGTTCAGAAAGGATGTCTCAAACAGTGCTACACAAGACTTAATCATGAATGCACACAAAAAGACTCAACTTACTCATGCAAGGATCAATTGTGCACTCCAAGATTCAAGTTGTGACTCACCGTTATCAAAGATTTTCAAGTTCACAATACTTGCTTCAAATGCAAGTTCAAGCTCAACAAAGGTACTCAAATGACCTTACACAAAGGATGATTCCATATTCACACACAATGGTTCAACAATTTATAGCTCCGAAATCAAAATCAACACTCACACTCACAAAGATGAACACATGCATGATTCCACCCATATGTTTGCCCTTATTTTCCAATCAACACTTGTTTCAGCTCACTCAAGATCAAAAAGGTCTTTTCAAGGCTTGTAACAGGGTTGAATGCAAAGGTATGATCATTTAGGCTTAGTGGCTGCTATCCTCATGAAATGTGGTATGAACAACACTTCCTTTCCTTCGCCTCATCATTCTCATTTATGCTCATAAGTCACCCCATTATTCACTTTCCATGGACTGTTGGACACCCCATTTCTTTTGCATTTTCACAACTTTATTTCAAACTTTTTCATTCTTCTTCTTTTCTTTTTCTCCTTTTTTTTTTTTTTATATATGGAGGGGTTCCATCTTTTTCACAATCATGGATCAAGGGGAACGTCTTTGCACTTCTTGATTTACCTTCTCTTTTCACCACACCCCAAGCTTAGGCTTTTGGCCTAAGTTGGATATTCAAACCAACCACATCTCATGAGGATTAAGGGTGAAGGGATAAAGAAAGATCACAATTTGCATCAATTTTCTTCCAAGAAAAAGGCTTAGGCTCAAAGGGTGTTCAAGCAAAGATCACACACTCACAAGGTTGGCCACAAAAGAGGTATAATGTCAAATTGTTTCACACTCTTCAAAGTTGCCTAAGATCATTTCAAGAGATTACATCACTTAGTCAACCGGACCAATGGGGCAAATTCTAGGTGTCATCACACATAGTTCACAGTAAGCTCATCACACAAGGCATTGGCACCAATATCAAACAAGACTCCACACTTTTTCTAGTGTGCAATGTTCCTCACTAGAAACTCAATTTGATAACGGCTAGTCACAATGAGATGCAAAGAGTTCACATTTTGCCTATGCAACTTCATTTGGCCTCATCGTAACCGCACATTCATGTTTGTTCGATTATGAGCACTATTCAAGTCATCGGTATTGATCAAGACTGATACTCAAATTTCCAAAAGAACAACCACATTCAAACCCGATCAAGAGGTGGCACAAATATTTTTGGAAGGGTCCAAAAATCATTTACAATTAAAACAAGGAGCCACAAGCTCAAACATCCACAAAAATAATGCGAAAAAATAATATATAGCTCAAAAACCCAATATATACATAAAATGTCAACAAACCAAGAATCACAAAAGGTGAGCCTTGATGTTTGCGTAATCAAGACACAACTTCCAATACAAGTGTCTACGATTGTACAATAGTAAAGTAACCCAACCAAGTGTTGGGGTCGAGTCCCAAGGGAGTGGGCTTGAGAATTAATAGAAAAATAAAATTTAGTTCTAATTAGTCATAGCTAAAAACATTGTCGAATACAAACATGTTAAATCTAAGGGGTGACGCAAGCATCAATTATCAATGGGGGTTTGTCACAAGTAAACAAAAATTAGCAAAAATGCAAAGAGTACTAATCAAGGAGATGAGATCCTTGGGATGTGATAGGAATACAGTATAAACTAAACTATTGGGTACATGCTTTTGATAATAAATTCGTTGAATATTTGTGACTACGCTAGACTATAGTGGGGTAAATTCTCTCTCGAGTAACTTACCCCGAATCAACTCGGTTTCTCTCAAACACCAAGTTGCCGTATGAAGAACAGCTTCCGCTTTAGCCCACTCACTCTCTCGAGCTGAGTGTGTGAGAGAAGGACTAGGGTTCACTCTCTCGATCTGAACCTAATGTCGACTCAATCCCACCGGCTATCAATTTAGTAGTCTTAGTTTTACGACCTCTCTCTCGAGCAAGCCGAAAACACAAAGGTGAAATCGTATTTGCAACTACAATTTCATGAAGTTCCACCACAACTACTAAACAAAATCAAATCTAAATAACAAATAAATCATCAACAAGCAAGACCCAACAGATAATCTAATCCATATTCACAAAATCACACCCCAAGAATTAAGGTTTTAGCTAGACATGTAAAAGAGATAGAAATTTATACCAATATGAGTTTGCATTCAAATGGGTATGAAGATTTAAGTCTCAAAACAAGCCAAAAGTGAAGAATCCACAAGACCCAAGTCCAAATTCTTGGAATTGAAACCCTTTGAATCTTCAAGTTATTCAAAACCCTGTCCAAACTTAGAACTCAAAATTCTATGTTAAAAATTATATATTAAAAATCTGATATTAAGCTACAACTCTCAACGAGTATTTATAGTTTTCAAAAATCGGTGTTGCAGCAGATCATTCAGCTCCGTTAGTCAGGATCGCCAATCAACTCGGCGATCCGCCCTTTGGTAGGTTTCATCACCATCTTGCTTTATCCTTCAACATCGTCGTGTTTTGGATCATTGGGCGACATAGTACTGCTTTGCGGAACTGCTCGGCGATACGCCGATTGCTCCTTTTCACCGCCAATTTGATCCTTTCCTTCAGGGCTCAACATAGTAGAACAAAAGGCGAGGATAAGACCTTTTGGAGACTCACCAAATGGGTTCGGAGATTCTCAGATCTTCATTTCTTCATTCATTCAGCTGCCTTTGTTCCTTTTTGTTAAGTAGTGTCCATGCTTTCCCTCAAACTCCAAATACCTGAAACTTAACGGTTTTCATCAAATATTGAGACAAAATATGCATTTGAGGACACTAATTCTATCAAAATATAGCTCTAAATGAGTCCAATTGATGGACTCACCAGGCCTTACCCCACCACAAAACAAAAGCAATTTGTCCTCAAATGCAAGAAAATATCCAAAAGTTAATAAATAAAGACAGAGAAAGGTAAAGGGGAATTCAGAGTCACAACAACAATAGTAGGTCCACTAGGGTCAGCCAAAGGTGTATCTGCCAAAGAGGTCTGCACAACTGCATCTACCATGGCCTTATCAGCCTCTGTAAGGTAATCGTAAGAAACCTCTTCAGCAACCTCAAGCATCTCCTCATCCGTATCAGACTCAGGATCAGTTGCCTCCTCAACTCTAACATCATCTACGGTGCTAGCCGGAGGCATGTCTGGCTCAACTGGCACATCCGAGATCTCCACTATCCTGAAAATTATAAACATGTCAGTGGACTTCAGCTGGTCCATATCTCTCCTCAGTGCAGCAATAGCGGCCTTTAGAGCCGTCACCTCCTCTGTGGCCCCTTGGCCACACTCGTACACCGCTATCCTAGCCGTAAAGGCATCAATGGTAGCACTCAAGGGTGTCACAGCATCAGCAAGGGCTGTGTGAATCATGCCTTGAATGGAGGCCTCAAATCTGGCGGCACGGTGATCAGTAGAATGGGCTAGCTACCCCATCTGTAGCAATGCAGCGTGAGTAAGTGAGGGCTGGGAGGCAGCAACAACAGCAGTACCAGATCTGGGAGGCAATGGGGCAGTAGAGGAACTGGGAGTTTCATAAGGGACAACACTAGATGTACCTGAAGGCCCAAGGGCCGGAGTAGGCAACATTGCCTTTGCAAGTAGTGTCTGAACATCAACAATTGGGGATGTGTCCACCGGTTCTTCCTTCTTCTTCCCCGCCTCATCTTTCAATTACTTCGCCTCAATCCTCCGGATGTTTGTAGAAGATGTGGGAATCACTTCCACATCCTTCTTTTCATCTCTAGGAACCCGAGCTCATCTGCACAGCTTGGTGATCAACACCGAAAAGGAAAGGGAAGTCTAGCGCTGCTTGGCCCTCATCAGCATCTCCTGAGCCATAATCATTCCCAAGTTCAGTCGTGTCCCACTAATGATACAACCAAGACATGATGCTTTAGCGTGGCGGAGAATTGATTCGTTCTGGGATGGCATGATGGAACTGCTGATGAAGCCAAGCCAATACCTCGCAGCTACATTGAGGTCCTTCTTTTCAGTGGTTGCCCCAACCTCAAGCCACTTGGGAGTACCATCTGATATCAACGGTGCCAACCACTTCTTTATATTTTCCAGCGTCTTAGTCCTGATCTTGTACTGACAGTCATCCTCAAGCCTCATAGTACACTCTAGGACTGCATTAATGGCATCATAATCACACTGAACCCTCTTACCTCTGACGACCACATAGTCAACCGGCTTGAATTTGGCTGCAGGCTTCTTCCCTTGTGGTATTAAGGCAATGTAAGCACTGTAGAATTCTCTGACCCAACTCCGAATGTACGGGCCACGATGCTTGGTGAAGAGCTGGAATTTGTGGGACCTCAGACAACTCATGATCTCTAGGTATCTATCAATGACACCATCACTAGACAACCTCTTCTCCTCTATGATGGTCCTCAATCCCTCAGTCTTCAGTCTATTAATAGACCGAGGAGGAGGACCATGTACTGGTGGTGTTAGGACCACGGCCTGTGCTGAAGCGGGAAAAGGTGTAATGGCCTGGGATGTTTTGATCCTAGACGGATTATTCAGCCTCTTGGAACGCAGCTCTGCCCTCTGTGCTGCTACTAGCTCATCATCCTCAGGCTCAGAGGTTGCAGCCTGATGCTCCTAGTGCTCACCCTCACTCTCAGAAGTTGTGAAGTGAGTGGCGTAGATACCGTCACTGTCTGTGCTGACCTCCAGTGATGCAGGTGCCTTCCCTTTTCCTTTTCCCTTCCCACCTGTTGTGGGAAGCTTGGTAGCCTTCTCTTTGGATGCAGTTGCATCCTCGTTAATCTTAGCCCGCTTGCGGGGCGGCATGTCTCTGCCAGCAACTTTTGGTCTAGCAATGTCTGCAAAAACATTAGAAAGAATCAGGAATAATTCAAACAACTACACAGAAAAATGATTACAGACAGACTCGCCGAGCCGATCAGCGAGTCACTAAATCACTTTGGCGAGCCAGATCGGGCTCGCCAAAAAGATTGACTCAGAATTTTCTAAGACAAATGCCATGTCGGTGATAGGAAGGAGCTTTCGGTGAATCGCCGACAGGTTTTGGTAAACAAGGATTATCCCGCCAAAAGTTACAGTGCATTTTAGGGATTAGGGGTGTCGAAAGGGAGATCAGAAAGACTTTCGGCGAGTCACCGAGTGCACTAGGAGAACTCAGGATTCTCGCCGAAAGTTATAGAACCTAACTTCTAATTAGGCATGAAATTATAGGCGATAAGGGGGACTTCGACGAACCGCCGAGTGGTTCGGCCAGCTCACCAAACGACCCAACTTGCCTACTTTCAACCTCATTTTCCAAATTCACCCCCGCAGCCCCTGAAAAAAATAATCAAAACATGCACTCCTCTAATTAATCTCAAACCCATTACACCCATGCCCCCAGGATACTCAGACTTCTCCCAGTTTGTCCAAATTTGGCCATTTGACGACTTTAGCCCTTAAGAATGACGTCAACTGCTCCATCATTGGGCAAAATACATCATTTGGCACAAATGCGGGTTACTTATACTTCACCCGACTAGACCTAACAACATGCAAACACAACCCCACAATTTTAATCACTATTAAGCACAAAAATTTTGGGAAATTTAACGATAAAGACATTACATGTATAATATTCAAATTAAAATAGGCATTCAAGCATACAATTATGATCAGAGAGGCCCAGCACATGTCATTAAGATAAAAATCATTGCATAAGAGTAAAAATCGCTAAAAATGAATTTGGGGTTCGGAAAACCAACCTTGAATGCCGATTAAACAAGTTGAAAAGCTAGGCGGCAAAGAATCCAACTTCGAACACAAACTTGACGACTAATACGAGATAAAAGTGCAAAAATACGGAAAATATTGTGTGGGAATGAGTTTGGGAAGTTCAAAAGTGAGGAAAAATGAAAAAGTTTGAAAGTTTAAACCTTTGGCCTTTAAAAACCCGTCCAGTTCTCACCCATTCAGCGACATAAGTTTTGCTCGCCGACCCACACGGCAATACACCGAGTGGGCTCTTAGTACGCTAAGTTTTACAGGACCTCCAGTTAAACTGGGGGTCCAAACGGCGGACAAAGTCGATATCGCCGTTCTGGTCGGCAATTCACCAATCTGCTCCTGGGCTCGCCGAGTTTTACAGACTCCAATTTAAAAATGTCTTGAGTCCAACGGCGGTCCAAGTCGGGATCACCGACCTCTTCGGCGAGTCGCTGACTGGAATTTTGTTCGCCAACCTACACTTTTCAAATACCTTCCACACTTTGACTTGCACAATCAACACACCATTATTTTAAACTAAAAAATAAAGCGATAAACACTTGGGTTGCCTCCCAAGAAGCGCCTTAGTTAACGTCGTGACACGACACAAGTCTCTACTTATATTCCATTTGTGGGGTTTGCCTCATTTTTATAAGGCAACCCTTCTTCTGGCTCTGAGTAGAGACAAGACAGGACTTGGTCCATTTGGGACTCTAGTAGCTGAATGAACATGGAATGAGAGTTTGTCATCTGATTCAGCATTAGGACATTCTCCTTTATCTCCTCCAACACTCTGTAGTGCTCTTTGACTTTGTGTAGAATGAGTGAGAGGACCTCTTTAACTTGGGCACCCTCTTGCTTCTTCGTCCTTCGACGCTCGTGAGGGGGAATGTACATGTCCTTCTTTTTAGACATTACCTCCAATTCCATGACTTTCTTGGCCAAAACATCCAGCTGAGTCAACAATGCGGTCAATTTTTGGTCTTTTGTTGGTCTTAATCATGCCATCAAGGAGTTAGGCTACTGTTTCATAAGGTTGTTATATCAAACAACCCGAAAAGAGTTGATCAGTTGCGCTTCTATTTTCGGGACCAAGACCTCTATAGAAGCATTCCAGAAGCATCTTTTCTAGAATTCCATAAGTTGGGCACTGCTGCAGGAGAGCCTTAAACCGTTGCCACAACTCGTAAACTTACTCACCCTCTGATTTACTGAAACTTAGGATATTATCCCTAAGCATCATCGCTTTCAAATGAGGGTGGTCCATTTGCTTGTCGTTGCTACAAGACCTATTCCTTTATGCTATGCTAAACAAGCAACACGAAAACCAAAACTGAAAATAAGTAAGTTCGATTACGACTAACAAGAACAAAATTCAACTTAACTAAAGAATCTTAACCAACACCACTCCCCGGCAGCGGAGCCATTTTCATTTCACGTATCAGGACACTTCATCCAATTCTAAGTGTCAATGATCGTTAGTCAGTATAATAACCCAACTAAATGAGTTGGGGTGAAATCCCACATGGAGTGGTACATGTTTAATATTCAAGATTAAAGTACGAATGTGTTCAAGTCAATCATAGGAATAGATATTTACGAATAAAAACATAATTCAAATTTAAGGTGACATGAATGTCAAATCAAGGGGGTTTGGTTTTAACTATCAGCTACAACAACAACAAATAACACGAATTAACAAATAATGAGACAAGTTATTGGGATGTGATTGGATTATAGGCTAATATAGACAAATGGGTGATTGCAACTGTTAGTAAATAGTTGTAAATCAGTGACTAAGCTAGACTTTCTCTCGAACAATTTACCCCGAATCAAATTGGTTTCTCTCGAACACCAACAAGCATGCAAATAAAAGCAGCCTTCGTTTTAGTCCATTCACTCTCTCGAGCTGAATGTGTGAAAAGGGTTTTAGGATTCACTCTCGCGAGCTCAACCCATGACAACCCAATACCCACAGACCATCAATTCAGTAATCTTGGTTTTAAAACCTCTCTCTCGAGCAAGCCAAAACCACTACGGTAGAAATGCATTTGCAACTACAAACCTTTAAATTAAACCACAATTACTGAATGAAATCACTTCTAAATAGCATTTAAACTAACAATTAGCAATACCCACAAGCTAAATCAACCCATAATCACACCCCAAGAATTAGGGTTTTAGCTAGACATTATAAAAAGATAGAAATTGTTACCAAATTGTGTTTCCATCAATTGGGTAAGATTAATTTCGTCTCTACAAAAGTCCAAGTTGAAGAATCTCAAAGACCCACTTCCAACTTCTCAACAATGGAAAACTTCAATTATTCAAAGCTAAGGAAATGTTTTTGTCTTAATACTCAGAGTTCAAAACTCAAATTCTAAAAATTTATTCTAAGATTATGATAAAAAGGTCCTAAAATTAATGTTTGAAAATGTATTTATAGTCGCCAAAAATATGTTGCGAAGGACCATTCGGCGCAGTAAGTCGGGATCGCCGATCAACTCGGCGATCTGCCATTTGGTCAAGTTCATCGCTTTTCTGCTTTGGCCTTCAGCATCTTCAAGTTCTGTAACTTTGGGTGATCCAACAGTGTATCGCAGAACCACTCAGCGACACACCGACTGCTCATTTCTATCGCCAAATTGACTTTCTCCTTCAGGGCTTTGCACTCTGGAACTTTAGGCGAGGTATTGGTCATTCGGTGACTCACCAAAGGGACTCGGCGATCACCATGCCTTCATTTCTTCACTCTTTCAGCTCGCTTCGTTCCTTTTTGCAAGTTAATGTCCATGCTTTGTTCTTCGATCCAAACACCTGGAAATCAAGGGCTTTACTTTGGTTATTGGCACAAAACAAGCATTTGAGGACACAAAATCTATCCAAATAAAGCCCTAAATTAGTCCAACTCGTGGACTCATCACTAGGCCACCTAAGAATCGATATAGGATGACCAGGCGCACTAAGTTTTTTAGGAGAAGAATTCCAGGCAATTACAAGAAAATGATCATTGCTTTATTTGCAACAAGCCTGGACACTTTGAGAAGAATTACCCTCAATCTAAAAGATCTGTCAAGACCCTCCAACTCTTTGATGACATAGCCGATCATATAAGAATATATCTTAGCAGAGATGATGACCTTGAATTGGTATTTTCACTGGAGAATGAACCGACGGGTGAAACTCTTTTCTCAATAGATGTCTATGAGATGGCTGGCGATGATACTGATATTAATGATGATCCAGGCCACAACATGTATCAAATATCCAATGCAAAGGAAGAGATTGTTGACTTCCCTCACGAAGTCGATACTCCTCATGTTCAATTGGCTATCTACTCTTCAAAATGGGATAAAGACGTGCAAGTTATTGCACTTAAGGATACAGGAGCCGCGTCATCCATTCTTTACCCAACAGTTCTACCTGATGATCAATGGATTTCTCATTTCTAGAATTTTAGTACACCATCAAAGGAAATCCTTACGACCAAGCTGATTACAAATCATTCGGTCGTAATTGAGTTCTTCCCTGGATTACGATTCCGGACCAAACTCCTTGGTTCAGCTATTCCATGAAGAGATCTCATTATTGGGTTCAACATCTACACATAGCTCAAGGATCGACTTGAGATAAGAACTAAGGGAATATCTTTCAGACAACAGTTCAAGCCATATACTTCAATGTTGAAGTTATTCCAAATATTCGATAACGAAGAAAGTATAGGAAATCCCGCCAACACAGTCTTTATGTTTTAAATGCAAAGAATCAACCTAGATGAGATGGCGGAGTATCCACCGGAAATATTCACACAATTTGGGGACCCCTTTGATCCGTCAATTATAATAGAACGAAGGAAATATTATGAACTCCAGATATTCAAGAAGTATGGAGGATCTATCCTCAAGCCTTTTGGAGTCCACCTGGAATATCCATATTGCCATGTGCTCATTCTATTGGCAGATGATTTCCCCCAAGAACTCCTATGGTTAATCTAGTACTTATGTCACCAGTATAACATTTTTATAGAGTTCAAGTGCAACTTGTTTAGGGATTTTGATAGAATCCAACCAGGCCATGGAGTTCAAGTGCAACTTGTTTAGGGATTTTGATAGAATCCAACCAGGCCCACATAAATTTCTACTGTGGTTCCGACCACAAAGTTGGTGGGTTCATTGCTTCAAAAATTCCTACGAGGTTAAGATATTCATGTTGCACCGAGAGGTGAAGATTATCAATAATCAGGTCCAAGCTAGACTAGAAATTTCCTTCTATTGGAAGTTTCCCGTCTCTATTTTGTCCTTGAAAGATGAATATCACGAAGCTCAACGAATTATCTTCCAGCAAAATTGGTGTATCCCAAAAGAAATATGGCCTAAAGAATGGGCTCGATGGAACTACACGGACGACCACCCCCACAGGGAAAAAGTCCGACAAGCTGGGAAAGAATATCAAGCCCCATATGAGATAACAAGAGATAAAGTTACTCAGGCCATTACTAGCATAAGACTGAACTTTCCTTCACAAAAATGGGATCACGATATGGCGCGACCATCCAACAGAAATAAGTACTTCACCAGATCGACCAAACGAAGCCTCGAAAAGAAGGAGTTGTACAAGAAGAAACATGGTTTCTATTGGTGGATGGAAGAAGGATATTCAAGCCCACATTCAACAACTTCAACCTTTGCATGATCGAATGACGCCTGATGACATGTGCAAGAAATTACCACTTACCCGCCAAAGTTTACTACTAAACTTCCTAGCAAAGTTCGTCACAAGACTTCCTAGAAAAGTTTACCAATAAGTTGTTTATCCACCTGCTTGCAAGATTCCTACAAGTAGCTTATCCACCTACTTTGATGTTGCAAACAAGTCGCTTATCCACCTAATTGAGAAATGTCTACACGTAGCTTATACACCTGCTTGGAGTCTTCTACAAGCTGCTCATCCACCAGCTTGCACGTGTTGTCACATGCCAACAATTTAGTTTGTTTTATTTGCTTTGTTTTAGTAGGCTCCTTCCAATGTTAAGTGGGGCCCGATTTGAATAAAAAATTGTTGTCTTTTACTATGTTAGATAAAGATAGTACATCCGGATAAGGGGTTACTATTTTTAGATATGATAGGGCTTATCTATTACTAGAATAGTGTGCCATGTAAGATAATGTTTTTAATTTCGGCTTATTTGTATTAGGCCACCTTCTCCTATAAAAGGGAGGCCAAGTCTTAGTTAGAAATCAGATTTGGATTAAATTAGAATAGATTACAGAAAAAACAAGATTCATAGCTTAGAGTCTTAAGAGTTTTTCCTTGAAAATCTCTTTAGTTTTACTACACTTTTGTATATTTTTCAATATGAATAAAAAGATTGTTGGCTAAGCCTCTCTCTTGTTATTCTCTCTTGGGGGGATAGAAAGTTCGGTCTGATAGGTAGTTGAAAGAACGGGGTAAGAGAAAACACTTGGCAATTATGCTTGTTTGTTATCTCAATGGTTTCAATATCCGGAAAGTATGACTGTAAGTGATTTCAATGGCTTTCTGAGTTTATGAAAATCACCTTGACACAAATACATAGTAAGTTTACCATTTTATCACTTGTTGTAATTATAATATCCTTCTAGAAATAATTAAGTACGTAAGATGATAACGGTAGAATAGAACTTGTTCCCAGACTGTTGAAAGGCGCTATAGGCCAGGAGAGCCGTGAAAAGCCCATGTTTTGTCGGGAAAAGTTGTATTATCTACTGTACAGTTTACTGCTTAAAGGTAAGGTAGCTATTGTGGTTGGAATCTCGCGAATTTTAGGATGGTTGTGTAGCCTAAAACTTGTGATAGTTGTCTCTTAAGGATGTTGCATGGCAGCCCGTCATGGCGCGTCTTTCCCTTCTAGATACTAGATACTACGAATACCAGCATGCAAACTTGGGCATGTCAGAAATAACTCTCAACGCAGGGACTGTCTTTGTTACGATATTCCCAAACTTCAACATGTCCCTACAAGATCCGTATCTAACGAAAGCGTTAAAGATACATGTCAAAATACTTGGAGCTCCTCAAGCTAGAGATTCCATACATGCTACTTTTCATTATCAGCTGGCTTGGAGAGTCCAAAACCATGCTATGGACCTATCTCTTCCAAGTGGCCAAGATGTTTTGTTCCTAAATGTAGATCCCACCAATGGAACCACTCAGTGTACCCAGATCCCAAGGCATATATATAGAGAAGAGCTTGTGAAAGTTCTTCCTGACGCATAGGTCACGAAATATGAGAAGTTGAGAGTCCATCCTCAACATCTCTTCTTTGATGAACCTGATTTGACCATGCCAAAAAATGACATACTTAGTCACTTCCCCCACAAAAGTCCAAACCAAATAGTATTCCCTATCCATATACACCAATCTCATATTAATATTCCTGAGGATAAAGACGCACACACTATATCTTGGTTCCTAAGTGGCTTTAAGTGTGATCATGATTGGATTAGAGAATTCGATCAGGATGGACGTGGTGTACAATGGTTCACTTGCCCCTTCACAAGGCATACTCCATGTAACATAGACTGTGAGTGCAAAGGATGCCAAGAAGGTGACTTGGATGATGTTGATAGAAGCAAAAGCGGGAAAAGAATGCAGAAACTCTGAAAAGGAATTCAAAAGAAGATTTAATGATGGAGATGCAACTATTGGTTCTCTAAGACTTCCTGGCAAATATGAATTCCTTGTTTCATACAAAGCCCAAAATATTTACCCAATCAAAATGGTACTCCAAAAGATGAACAAGCTCATCCATTATTCATGATATCCCCAATGAGCTCCAATCACACATACAATCTCCCCTCATACTCCACTTTTAAAAAGGATAATCTTAGCCATACTCCAAAAATACCACAAAAGAGAGTTATTCTAAATCGGGAGAAACGATGCCTACAGGCAACATAGAGGAAACATCTAATTGGTAATCCAAAGATATCATGAGCCAAAATAGATTGTTTTCCACCAAGAGTCATTCTATCGAGAGCATTACTCCTACTCAAGTCCTACTAGCTACGAAGGAGAATAAATTGATAGATACATATGTCCAAAATGTTGGGCTTATCAAAGCACTAGAACAAAGATTGCAACTCATCCCGCTTGATCAGTGCCCACAAGGGTCATCACTCTTCCAGTTCTTCGATCATCAACATAAAGAGATGGACTTTATAAGTGATCGAATCCTGGAATTGAAATATGGTAGGATTGAATCAGCTGAGAACCCAATCCCTCCTCCTACCTCATTTCCATTGTCTCTACAAACACATTTCATACTAAGACAAGATAACCCTTTCTCCATTTTCAATGATCGTTCACATATGCCTTTGTCATTCGCCCCAGTACCAGATGAGAATAGGTTTAACATTGCCAAATTTGTTTGGGATCTAAAGGACGCAGCTGCGGCCCAAAACAAGACTGAAGCAGTACTACGACAATCAAAAAGGAAAATGGATCTTCATACCATGACAAACAACAAGGTCGTACCTATCTCAAGTCACATAGCCCCATCTGGGGACCTTGTCTACTTAGACCTAGGTCTATCACTACAAAAAATCAGCATTTAGCGACTGACGAAATCTGTCACTAATCTATGCTATTCCGTCGCTAAACCGGATTAGCGACGAATTGTTGGTTGTTGCTATATCGCTCGTTAATAATCTCTTAGCGACGAAAAAATGAGTTCCGTCGCAAGTTTAGAGACGTATTAGAGACGAACGATTTCTGTCGCCACTTGTTAGCGACGGACTGGTCCGTCGTTATACTTATATAGCTCGTTGCTAATTTCATAATTAATTTCGTCATTTAAAATAAATTCGCGATGAAATTTCTGTCACTAATCCGTTAGAAAATATTCTGTTATTTGAGCTAGCACATTTGCCACTTAAATATTTCGTTGCTAATCCGTTGCCAACATTTTTTTATAGCAACAACCAAATCGTCATTAAATTTGTTGCTAAAATTTTTCTTGTAAAATCATTTCATTTATTTATTTTAAATATACACTGCTGAAATAAATTAAATAACAATTACTAAATACCTCTAAAATAACAAAAAATCATATAAAATAATATTTAGAGGGTTCAAAACATTCTACAGATGATAAGGCACAAAGATTCTGCCCGTAGTAAGTTTTTGCTTCAAATCCAAGACCCTATATTCTTCTCTTCTTTTCTCCCCGGGCAACTTTGTAGTATGTTTCACATTGATGATCAGATTGAGAGGTTGTTCTTTCCCGTAATATTTCTTCATATTTTCCCTGTAATAAATTGAGATGAAGAGAAAACATTAAAGATTAGGAATAAAATTATAATGGAAGGAAAATGCAGAAACACACATAACCTTTTAGCTTAATTAAATGTGCTATACTTTTTTAGCCAACTTACAGTACATTTAAGCTTATATGTATCAATGATTGTGCAGCAAAACCAACTCAATAGTTCCATCTCAAAAAAATAAGTAGCTCAATAAATTCAAAATAAAGAAAACAACTGAAGTGTCTAGCATGGAGTATTTTCCTAAACAAGCCCGAAAGATGAATGTTTACCATTAAATATTATCCATTTTTTTTGTCAAATAAATTTCCGTCAACCCTATAGAATAAATAACACATCTAGTATTGAAGAGGAAGTTGTTCAACTCAATATGAACCAGAATGATTGAAAGCAATAATTCAGTTGTTCACATGTAAATTCATTGCAACAAGTGTAAACTAAAAGCAAGTTAAATATAAATTCAAGGACATACCAAATAGAAGCATTCCATCTCCTATTGTAGCATCCCCTCTTCATCAGAAAGGCTTGGTTTGTACTAGGTAAAAAAGCTAAAGTTGATTCCTTTAACTAGAAGAAGGCTAATGTTGTGTTAATTATACAAGGACTCAAGATGGTCAACAATGAGAAATACTATTCTATATGTCTACCAGCCATCTTATCTTGCTAAGTTAGTGTCAATCATGCAATCGTATATCGAGTCTGCGACTAAAAATCATGATTCTGAGAGAGATCTCACATGCTCTGATCTCTCTCTCAAGTTAGCAACATATGTAATTGGACAAGCATCTTTTGGTGTGGATTTTTGACTTTCTAAACCAATATCAGACAAGATGAGTCTTCATCAAGTTCTCGAAAGAATCCCGGGTACTATGGACTGAAAGATGGAAAGAACATACAAGAATTTAAGCAGTAGGCTGGATGAGATAGTGGCAAAGAGGACGGAGGAAAAAGAAAGTAGCTCGAAAAACTTTTTGTTGCTTATAATGCAGACAATGGAGTCAAAGAAGTTAGCTAAGAATGTTTTCACCTCAGATTATATCGATGTTGTAACTTATGAGCACTTGCTGGCGGGTTCTGCAACAACATCTTTTACTTTCTCTTCTATCATTTGTCTGGTTGCTTGCCATCCAGAAGTTGAGCAGAAGTTGCTTGCTGAGATAGATGCTTTTGGCCTTGATGATCACATACCCACTGCCGATGATCTTCAGCAGAAATTCTCGTACCTCGATAAGGTAAATGTTATTATTTTATATTTACAAGAAGTTCGTATACACTACAAGTAGAAAAAAAAGAGAAGAGATAATGAGAACTAGTTTATTAAACCATTCTCATTCTTCTTGTAACTGCTTATACATTTTAGGTAATCAAAGAAGCAATGAGATTTTACATTGTCTCGGCCTTAGTTGCCAGAGAAACATCAGCCGAAGTGGAGATTGGAGGCTATAACTTTTACTATTTCAAATGCAACTTCACATGTAACTCAATTCTATGCCTAAAAAAGATGAAGTTTACACATAGTCATCACACAATCAAGCACAGTCAAGATGTGATCAACTTATCTCAGTTTATGATAATTGAGCAAATGATCTACATAATAACATACTTGCTACAAATGAACACTGGAAATCAAGTCCGGAACAAGTTAAACATACCTACCAGCTTTTTGAATTTTTTTTACAACAACAAGCTATTGTATTGGTTGTCATTACCCTAATCATTCTATATCACTTGACTCAAACATATATATCACTGTCTTTATAAGTGACTTACAAGGATATATAATTGCTCATTACCAATAACTCTTAACACTATGAGATTTTTGTAATTTATACTTTAATTAATACATATTTATACCTTCATTTATCACTTAACACTCACAAATTAGTAGAATCCGAGTTCATGTAAACATCACTGATGTGGGTATTAGCCTTTTTGAACAAAAAAAAAGAAATGGAAAGAGTACTGCATACCATCTTAAAAATCAATTGGAGGAAGAATACGTATTTATGATTATACTATGACTTAATCCATACAGAAGATTTAGGCTAACACATAATTAATACTTCGATATTCAAAATTGAAAAAAACACCATTTATAAAGGACACATAGCCAATAATTTCTGTAGGTTGAGGTGGAGGAAGAATGATTGAAAAAAACATATAACAACTCCATTGTATGTATGGTCCCAAATAGAACACGTTGAACTTTGAAGTATTGTGCTGTGTATTTAGTCATGTCAACAATCAACTATCTTTTACCTAAACAAACTTTTTTTTAGATACAAAGATGACCATTTATAATGTAACAAGACGGAATTAAAATGCTAGTGTTGTAGGGGGTAAATGGAAATTACCATGAGATTAAAACATGACTGTTGGTGGTTCACTGTCTGCTGCTCTCGCGGCTACTGCTGATAGTTATCGTCGGCTGCTGCTGTTCGGAGTCGATGATTCTTGGTGGCTCACCGGTCGGAGCTGCTGTTCACCGGAGAAGCAGCGCTGGAGAGGAGAGGAAGAGCAGCAGTCTCGCTGCTGCTGGCATAGAGGGGACGGAGAAGGGCAACGGGAGAGAAGAGAAAGAGGGGAGGAGAGGAGAGCGACGTCTCCTCTTGTTCTCACCGGAGATGGTGGACAGAGATGGGTGGCTGCCTCGCCGGAGATGGCAGACAGAGAAGAGACGAGGAGGAACAGAAGCGGGTGGGGTGCGGCGGAGAGAAAAGAAAAATGAGAAATTTAGGTTTGGGTCTTTTGGTAGATAAAAATAGGAAAGTTAGGGAGTTAGATCTTGACCCTAGGATTAATTTGAAATGAGAGGCTAAGATTGAAAGGATGAGATCAACGGTCAGGATTAAAAGATGGGGGTTGGCTTGAAATCTGAGATTGGAGTGAATTTCAACGGAATTAGTGACGGATTCTAATATCCGTCGCTTTTAAATAAATATATATATTTAGAAAATATTATATTGACGGATATTTTTGTCACTATATAATATAATTTTTATAAAAATATATTTAATAGTTTAGCAACTTTTTTTCCGTCACTAATTCCGTCTCCCAATATTAATTAAATTTGTCACCACTACTTTGTAACTAAATCCGTAGGAAAAATTGGGCGCCAAATTTTCGCGCTAATATTTAGCGACGGATTAAATATTCCGTTGCAAATCCGTTGCTATATTATAAATCAAAAAATCATTTGTTAATTTTGCAACAAAATGGTTATTCCGTCGCAAATCCGTCGTTATATTGTGACGGAATATTGTTCGTCTCTAATATCCGTCGCTAAACGCTATTTTTTTAGTAGTGGGTTACAGATTTATGATAACGCTCAAACTACATTCAAAAACAATTAAAAGAGTAAGCGGTCATTAGAAATAGAAATACCCAACTAGAGAGTCGGGGTCGAATCCCACAAGGAGTGATATAGTACATTGAAATTAAGAGTGCAAACCAATTTATTGTAGTAATTAGAACTACTGGGTGGATGATTCCACAAAATTCACGAAAAGGCTTTTGGTATCAATTATCAAAATTAAATTAAAACTAGGGATTCAAACAAGTAAAAGATGATCTAGGGGTGTGGGAATATGTATCGATATCAAATAGGGGTACTTGTGCTTGCTCAATTATGCTAAACAATCATGGATAGATTGGTAATCTTCAATGATACTAATTTTCTTCCCATCTCAAAGCATAATATCATAGAATCTCTTTTCGGTATCATCTGTAAATCAGAAACAAACACAATCCCTTACTAGAAACTCTCTTCCGAGCAGATTTGGCAAACAGAATTGAACCACAATTTCTCTTTCGAGCAAACTATAGAAATCAAACCTAAATTACATACATCAAGCTATTTATCCACTTCAATTAATATCTTACAAGCATCAATCGAAGATCTTGACTAGGTTTAAGTTTGAAACCCATAAATTATATTCATGCTAAATGACCCAAATCCATGGAATATCAATAAAATAGAGCAAGACACAATACCCACTAAATTAAATCAACACAGAACCCCATAATCATTCCCCCCAAAATTGAGGTTTTATCTCAACATCATAAAAGAAAAATAAAATATACCAATTATGTTTTCAGTGATTCGAGAGTTGAAATCAAGAAATAATATTCAACACCAACTTTGATTTGAACCAGTAAATGCCAATTACAAGGTTGTTCAGAAAACTCAAACACAAAGAATACCTCTCAAAGGGTAAAAAGACTACAATTTCTAAATTTCAAAATCTGTGGTAAATTCTGAATACAAAATTTGATACATTTTCTCACTCCCTTGGGCTATTTATAGTTTCTCCAAAATTTGGCCAAAATTCAATTTTTGACCCATTCAGTGAAGTTTGTCGGGCTCTCATTTCTGATTTGGTGGATCATCGATTGCCTCTTAGCTTGCCCTTTTTTTGCTTCAGGCTTTAGATGTTTGAACCTCAGTTTGTAAACTCGTTTGAGTAAGCTTTTCACATTCGGCGGATCAGTGATTACCATCTTATTCACCCTTTCAGTCTTCATTTTTTACTCATGAGTTGTCCCCTTCTGTAAAACCTTGGAAATTATAAAGTTGAGTTGGAAAGAAAAGATACAGAAAATTTTTTGAAGCAGTGAACTACAAGTCCTATCTATGGATTATAAGGAGTCATGTGGGCCATAGAAAGACAATCATAGGAAGCTAAGTTGAGTTTTGGAATTTGAACCCACAACTCGATAGGAAGAACCATAGGAATTTGCACGAGGCATAAAGTGAAGTCGTAGGATGGATATAGAGATATGGTTTGAGATCTCACTTCCAAAAAAGGAAATGATGGATCATAGTTTGTTGTACATGTCCTATGATGTTCGTGTAGAATGGGTTCAAACTTAGTGAAATTTTGGATTGAAAGCTGAGTTCTATGGATAGGGTCTACGGACCATAAGAATTTAGTCAGACCGTAGAAAGGTCTCATGGGAAATAAGGTAAAATCTAGGTTTTTGAAGTTGGTTCCACGGTTGACCAGTACGGATTGTAGAAAGCTGCAAACGGTAAGTCCAAATTGTAGTAACCATTTGACAATTATGTTTAAGGCATTTTGGGTCTTTTCCTATGCATCTAATACCTATATAACATTGTTGTATTCCTACTTATAATTCCTATGACTACCTTTCTATTTTTAAAACTAACCAAACTCTTTAATTCCCTAAACATTCTCTCTCAAGTCCAGAAGAAGAAGCTAGGGTTCCAAGTCAAGTATCATTTTTGACCATTATATTTGAGCTTTGATCAACAAGGTATGTAGGGCTTCATTAATGGTCTATATTCACCCATTAAGCCCCAAGTTTTATCCATTTCTCCAAGTTAAATTTTAATCAAATTAATTAGGTTATCATTTAATTCTTCATGGGTTCTTATTGTATGGATTCAATTGTTTAATTTGATCATGTTATGAATATTTTAACTCAATTACATGATTTTCAATTGAAATCACATGAACCATGCATTGATCATGATTTTGACTATGACCCCTTAAAGGAACAAATTGATGAAGGAATTATAAACTTGTGAATGATGATTTCATGAAACTTATGCATGATTTAGGAAAAGAAAGGTTTTATGATATAGGTTGGTTTAAGATAAGCATCAAAGAAATTGTGAAAGGTTTTCTCACATATGCATGAAATTATAAAAGGTTTTCTCACATTAAAAATCATGAATGGTGAAAGGTTTCGTTACATGTGGTTTAGGGAGATACTTTATGATGTTTTATCTTGGATTAGTGACTTAATTTTTCTTTTCCACTGATGATGATAATTTTATGTTTATGATTATTCCTTTGGGATATTTACTTAGCACCGAGAGGATATTGAGATGGAGGTTCTCCCATTAGTAGAGGTCGGGTCTCTAATAGCAATCTCCTTGTCCCTAATTGTGTGCCCCCGAAGGTTTTTCATAGGTGACATAACTAGTGGATCCACCTAAGCTAGAAGTTTAAGGTTGTTTCCTTGGAAAGCAATGACATCTCTTTTTGTTGTGGGAGCAAAACACTGAATTTCATGTTATTGCTCACATGGTCTATGTCGATAAATAGTAATTATCCCAAAAAATAAACTAAGTTTTTCTTAAAGGCATAATGAAGCTTTACTCGTGATTTTAAGATGCATTGACCATGTTCATGATTTATCATTCTTCCTTAAATGAATTTACTATGTTTAGCTTGGTCATGTTTTTTTATATTGTCTCCCTATTGATCATATCATGTTTTATCCATATCCCTCATACTTAGTCTATTCTATGTACTAATGCATACTTGTGTCTATATTGTTGTACTAATGTAGGTTCCGACGATCATCCTCCTCCCTATTGTGGCTAGTGGATTGCTTCGTAGATTTGAAGACTTTGTGAGTCCTTATGTTCAGAGGACCATGTCACCTCTATTGCTTTCATATTTCTTTAGTTTTCAGATGATGTACATAGTGTACGAGATACTTCTCGACCACTCCTTTTGATATATTAGAATGGCTTGTCAAGACTATGTTAGACTTCCGCTTATATATAAATTGCGTTACTTTGACATGAGATTCTCTTGTTTCTATTGTATTGTGTATATGTATTTGAAGTTTCTTGTGTAGGGTCTCTCGGGGTCTTATATGACATGTCATGTCAACGGTGTACTTTGGGTCGTGACAAACTTGGTATTCAGAGCACAATGTTTTACAAGAGGTCTTATGATCGCCTAAAGTTACAGAAGATGAATGGTGAAGAATCAAGTCAATAAGGCGATGAACATGGACATTTGGTGCATCCCCGACTGGATTGGTGATGCTCGACTAATTCTACCAAAAGACTCCAAAGAGAAAAATCTAGAAAGTATACATGCCATTTGTAAAAGAGTTTCAGGAGTCCTAAAATTTTGGGCGAATTTTCTTAGTGTTTGACAGTTCCTACGTTGGGTTTTTGATCCCTAACACTATCCTTGGAGTTTTTGAGTATGATTTTAAAGTTGGGTTTTGATTTTGAACTATTTTTTAGCATTGTGAGGACCTGCAATTTGTTACTCAAATTTATGGAGTACATAGTTGGTAACATTTTCGTTCTTTTAATAATGTCTAGCTAAAACCCTCATCCTTGGGGGTGTGATTGTTTGATTAATTTGTCTCAATTAGCTTATGGGTGTTAGTTTTTATTGATTTAATTGTTAAATTGAAGTGGGTTTACTTGATAGTTGGGTTTTAATTGATGAATAGTAGTTGCAAATACAATTCTAGCTTAGTATTCGATGTTTGCTTGAGAAAGAGGTTTAGATTTAAAGTTATTAATTGATTAATGTAGTGATTGGGTTATTGTGGATTCAACTTGAAAAAGTGGGTCGAAATTCAATCCTACTAATCTAGTTTGAGAGAGTAGATCAATTGAGGTTTTTTGCTGTTTAGATTGTTGGGCTTGTGGAGGTTCGAGAGAACTTGCTTGATTCTTAATAGTTGATTGAGAAATAGCTCTTAAACTTAAAGCCTAGCCTACCCACTAAGATTCAACGACTTTCAGTAAATAATAATCACCCATATAGTGAAATTGGCATTTAATTTATCACACCCCCAAGGATCCATCTCTACTTGATTACTCCCCTGTTTTCATAGTTGTTAATTGTCACTCTAATCCTCCAATTGACACTATTTATCAACCCCTACAATTTACTTGAATTGCTTCGAAAATGTCTATTTCTATAATTGACTAGAACACTCTTGTCTCTTCGTAATTGAATTCTCTACCGTATCAGTCCACATGGGATTGACCCCAACTCTTTGTTGGGTTTATACTTGATTGCGACCGCCTACACTTAGAATTGGATGAAGTGTAGTTAAGCGTTATCAAAAATGGTGCCGCTGCCGGGGAGCGGTGTTTAGAATGCTTTTAGTGAAGTTTAGTTCTGATCTGACTGTGTTGTAGTTGAATCAATTTACTTTTGTTTGTTGTTGGCTTTCTCTTGAACAGTTGATGAAATGAGTGTTAACGGGAGTAACTCTGGCAAACTGCGACACAATGATGACATTGGTAACTTGCACGATGTCAAGGAAGATCATTTGAGAACCGCGGGTGCTATTAGGTTGCCTCTAGTTATGGTCAATCCAGTGTTTCATGTGACTAGCACGATGTTGCAGCTATTGCAAATGAAGGGTTTATTCGGAGGGCTAGCTCATGAGGATCCCGATGACCACATCTGGAACTTTGTAGACGTGTGTGCACCATTTTCGTTCAAGAATATATTTCAGGAGTCAGTCCGACGATGTCATGGGTAGTGGTTCTAAGGCCGTGAATGCAGTTGGAGTTAGTGGAGTGAATCCCGATGATACGTACTTTTAAGCTATGTACAATGAGCAGGTACACTTTCTAGCAAATCAAAGAAGAGGTTTCCGCTTGAATTATCCAAGGCCGGCTGGAAACCAAGGTTGGAATAGATATCATGATGATGGTTGATTTCACGTATCAGGACACTTCATCCAATTATAAGTGCCAATGATCGTTAGTCAGTAATATAACCCAACTAAGTGAGTTGGGGTCGAATCCCACAAGGAGTCCTATGTTCTTAAGTTTCAAGAGCCAAGTACAAACATGTTCAAGTAAATCATAGGTACAAACATTTACGAACAAAAGCATAGTTCAAATTAAGGGTGACACAAGTGTCAAATATGGGTGTTTTGGTTTTAACTGTCACCTACGACAACAACAAACAACACTAATTAACAAGTAAAGAGATGGGTTCTTGGGATGTGATTTGATTATAGGCTAAGGTAAGCAAATGGGTAATTGCAATTGATAGTAAATAGCTGTAAATAAATGAATAAGCTAGACTTTAGTGAGGATATACTTTCTCTCGAACAATTTACCCCAAATCAAGTTGGTTTCTCTCGAACACCAACAAGCAGCAATTAAGAACAATCTACGCTTTAGTCCATTCACCCTCTCGAGCTGACTGTGTGGAAAAGGGTTTAGGATTCACTCTCTCAAGTTGAACCCATGACAACCCAATACCCACACACCATCAAATCAGTAATCTTGGTTTTAAAACCTCTCTCTCGAGCAAGTCAAAAACACGAAGGTAGAATTGCATTTGCAACTACAACCCATTAAATTAAACCACAATTACTGATTGAAATCACTTTTAAACAACATTTAAACTATCAATTAACAGTACCCTTAAACTAAAGCAACCCATAATCACACCCTAAGAATTGGGTTTTAGCTAGACGTCATAAAAAGATAGAAATCTTTAACAAATTGTGTTTCCATCAACTGGGTAAGATTAATTTCGTCTTTACAAAGTTCCAAATTGAAGAATCTCAAAGACCCACTTCCAATTTCTCAAAAATGGAAAACTTCAATTCTTCAAAGTTAAGGAAAAATATTGTCTCCAAATTCAGAGTTCTAACTCAAAAACTGATAAAAATTGTATATTATGAAAAAACTCTCCTCAACTCAAGAATTTAAAAATGTATTTATAGTCCCCAAATATATGCTGCGAAGGACCATTCGGTGCAGTAAGTCAAGATCGCCGATGCACTCGGCGATCCGCCCTTTGGTCAGTTCCATCGCCTTTTTGCTTTGGCCTTCAACAATCTCAAGTTCTGTAACTTTGGGTGATCTAACACTACATCGGGGAACCGTTCGGCGACACGCCGATTGCCCCATTCCATCGCCAACTTGATTTTCTCCTTCAGGACTTGGCACACTGGAACTTTAGGCGAGATCATAGCCATTCAGCGACTCACCCAATTGGTTAGGTGATAATCAGGCTTTCTTTTTTCTTCGTTCTTTCATGTGCCTTGTTCCTTTTTGCTCATTAGTGTCCATGCTTGTTCCGCAATCCAAATACCTGGAAATCAAGGATTTACATCAGTTATTGGCAAAAAATAAGCATTTGAGGACACTAAATCTATCCAAATAAAGCCCTAAATGAGTCCAAATCGTGGAGTCATCAACACCCCAATTAAACTTTTGCTTGTGCTCAAGTAAAACTCAAGTTCGGCAGTTCGAAAAGGATGTCTCAAACACTACTACACAAGATTCAATCATGATGAACACACAAAGATTCAAGTTGTGACTCACCATTATCAAAGATTCTCAAGTTCACAATACTTGCTTCAAAAGCAAGTTCAAACTCAACAAAGGTACTCAAATGCCCTCACACAAAGAATGATTCCATATTCACACACAATGGTTCAAAAATGTATAGCTCCGGAATCACAATCAACACTCACACTCAAAAAGATAAACACAATGCATGACTTCACCCATAGGTTTACCCGTATTTTCCAATCAACACTTGTTAGAGAATCCAGTACTTCTTGGTCGTGAATATCTGAACTGGTTGTTTGTTGTTCAAGAATTCTTGTTTAGGCAGTTCATACCATCCATACATAGTGTTTTGATCTACGATTTCACTTCTTCCGTGTTTCAGCAGTAACATATTCTTCCATGGAGCTAAGGTCCAAAATATGGAAGAAACAAACGTTTCCACAACTCTACCACCCAGTCAATTTTGTTCCACTTAATCCCTCTTTCATGGCCACATATCTTTCCGGCTAAGGAATGGGAAATCTTTCTCCTATTACATGAATTGGGCTCACTCAAGATCAAAAAGCTCTTTTCAAGGTTTGTAACGGGGCTGAATGTAAATGTATGTTCATTTAGGCTCAGTGACTTCTATCATCATGAAATGTGGTATGAACAACACTTTCTTTCCTTCTCTTCATCATTCTCATTTATGCTCAAAAGTCACCCCATTATTCACTTTCCATGGATTGTCGAACACCCCATTTCTTTTTGCATTTTCATAACTTTATTCCACAACTTTTTCATTCCTTTTTTTTCATTATTTTTTTTTTAAATTTTTTTTTGTATGGAGGGGTTACATCTTTCTCAAAACTATGGGTCAAAGGGGACTTCTTTGCACTTCTTGATTTACCTTCTCTTTTCACCACACCCCAACTTAGGCTTTTAGCCTAAGTTGGCTATTCACAAAAACCACAAATCATGAGGATTAAAGGTAATGGATCAAGAAAGGTCACAATTTCATCAAGTTTCTTCCAAGAAAAGGGTAAGGCTCAAAAGGTGTTCAAGCGAAGTTCACACACTCACAAGGTAGGCCACAAAGAGAGGTATAATGGCAAATTGTTTCACACTCTTCAAAGTTACCTAAGATCATCTCAAGAACTTGAATCACTTAGTCAACCGGATCAACGGGGAAAAATCTAGGTGTCATCACACATGGTTCACGGTAATCTCATCACACAAGACATTGACACCAATGTCAAACAAGGCTCCACACTTTCGCTAGTACACAATGTTCATCACAAGAAACTGATTCGATAATCGGCTAGTCACAACGAGATTCAAAAATTTCACTTATTGTCTATGCAACTTCATTTGGCCTCATCGTAGCCGCACAATTATTTTTGTTCAATTATGAGCACTATTCAAGTCATCGGTATTGATCAAGACCGATAATCAAATTTGCAAGAGAATAGCCACATTCAAACACAAATAAGAGGTGGCACAAATTTTTTCGGAAGGGTCCAAAAATCATTTACAATTAACACACGGAGCCACAAGGTCAATCGTCCACAAAAACAGTGCCAAAACACAATAACAAAACCCGAATATACGAACAAAACAATAATTACAAAAGGTGGGCCTCACCCCACCATAAAACAAAAGCTATTTGTCCTCAAATGCAAGCAATAAAATATCCAAAAGTAGAAGAAAATAATATAGAGAGGGAGGTGTAAAAAGAGATCCAGTCTTAATAGTCGCTACATCTGTCTGGGCATCAGAGCCTGGTGTAGTGCTCTGAACTGGGGCATCAGTACCCGGAGTCACATCTACAGTATCACCAACTCTGCTAGGGTCAGCCAAGGGCATATTTGCTAAAGAGGTCTGCACAGCTGCATCGATCATGGCCTCCTCAGTCTCTGTAAGGCCCTCATAAGAAACCTTCTCAGCAACCCTAAGCATTTCCTCATCTATCTCTGCCTCAGACTCGGGATCAGCTGCCTCCTTAACTCTACCATCATCTCCGGTGGTAGCTGGAGGCATATCTGGGTCGACTGGCACATCTAAGACCTCCATCGTGCTGAAGATCATGGAGATGTTGGTGGACTTCAGCTGGTCCACATCTCTCCTCAATGCAGCAATGTCGGGCTTTAGAGCCATCACCTCATCGGTGGCTCCTTGGGCACGCTCACACACCGCTATCCTAGCCGCAAGGTCATCAATGGTAGCACTCAATAAGGGTTGTCTGAATCATTCCCGGAACAGAGGCCTCAAGCCTGGAAGCGTGACGATCGGTAGAATGGGCTAGCTACCCCATGCCAAGTATTGCAGCCAGAGTGAGCGGGGGCCGGGAAGCAGAAACAGCAGCAGCTCTGGGAGGCAATGTAGCAGAAGAGGAACTAGGGGTGTCAGAAGGAACAACACTGGATGTACCTGAAGTCCCAGGGGCTGGAGTAGACAAAGGTGCATCTATGGGTTGTATGACTGTGTCAATAATCGGGGAAGAGTCCACCGGGGCTGCCTTCTTCTTCTTCTCCACCTCGTCTTTCAAATACTCTGCCTCAATTCTCCGTGTATCAGTCGAAGATGTGGGAATCACTTCCACATCCTACTTCGCCTCTCTAGGAACCGGAGCCCATCTGCACAGCTCGGTGATCAACACCGAAAAGAGGAGGGAAGTCTAGCGCTGCTTGGCCCGCATGAGCATTTCCTTTATAATGATCATCCCCAACTTCAGCCTTGTCCTCTCAATGAGGATGCCTAGGCAGGTTACTTTGGCGTGGAAGAGAATAGGCTCGTTTTGAGAGGGCATGATCGTGCAACTGATGAAGCCAAACCAATACCTCGCTCCCACATTGAGGTCCTTCTTTTCAATATCTGCCCCAACCTCAAGCCACTTGGGAGTGCCTTTTGATATCAACGGAGCCAACCACTTCTTCATGTTCTCCAGTGTAGTCCTGATCTTATGGTAACAGTCATCCTCAAGTCTCGTAGTATATTATCATATGGAATTTATGGCAATAAAATCACATTGCACCCTCTTACCCCTGACAACCACGTAGTCAACCTGCTTGAATTTAGCTGGCGGTTTCTTCCCTTGTGGTATCAATATACTGTAAGCACTGTAGAATTCTTAGAACCAACTTTGGATGTATGGGCCACAAGGCTTGCTGAGAGCTGGAATTTGTGGGATTTCAGACAGCTCATAATCTCTAGGTACCTGTCAATCACCCCATCAGTTGATAGACTCTTCTCTTCGATAATGGTCCTCAAGCCCTCATTCTTCAGTCTGTTCATAGACTTGGGATGCGGACCCTGTACTGGTGGTGCTAGGACCACAACTTGCTCTGGAACGGGAGGAGGAGTAATGGTGTCCTGAGGAGTACTGATTCTAGATGGATCATTCATTCTTTTGGATCGCAGCTCAACCCTCTGTGCTTCTAACAGTTCATCATCCTCAGGCTCCGAAGCTGCAGCCTGATGCTCCTAGTGCTCACCATCACTCTCAAAAGTAGTGAGGTGAGTGGCGCAGATACCATCACTGTCGAAGCTAGATCTGGTGACGCATGTGCCTTTCCTTTGCCCTTTCCTTTCCCACCACTTATGGGCAGTTTGGTGGCCTTTGCCCCTGGATGTAGTTACATCCTCTTTGATAGTTATCCCTTTGGCCCTCTTGCGGGGCGACATGTTTCTACCAGCAACTTTAGGTCTAGCCATGTATGCAAAATCATCAAAAAATGTTAGAAACAATTCAAGCAAAAGTGTAGACAAGTAGTTGCAGACAGACTCGTCGAATTAGTCAGTGAGTCACTGAATCTCTTTGCTGAGCTAGATTAGGCTCGTCGAAGAGATTGGCTCAAAAATCTCAGAATATTTATTGGCTCAAAAATCTCAAAGAAAATTTTGCATGTCGGTGATGGGAAGTGACTTTTGGCAAATCACCGACAGCATTCGGTAAGCCAGGCTTAGCCTGCCAAAAGTTACAGTGTCATTAATGGTCTAGGGCATAGACAAAGGGCGATCAAGAAGGTCTTTCGGTGAGTCTTCGAGTGCATTTGGTGACCTCAGGCTTTTCACCGAAAGTTACAGAACCAAACTTCACATTTAGTATGAAATGAAAGGCGATAAGGGGAACTTTGGCGAATTGCTGAGTGGTTCAGCGAGCTCGATCCAGCTCGCCAAACGACCCAACGAGCCTACTTTCAACAAAACTTCTCAAATTCAACCCCACAGACCCCGAAAACAAAATCAAAACATGCACTATTGTAATTTTGCTAAGACCCATTACACCCATGCTCCCCGGGATACTCAGACTTCTCCCGGTTTGGCCAAATTTGGCCATTTGATGACTTTTTCCCTTAAGAATGATGTAAATCACTCCATCATTGGGCAAAATACGTCATTTGGCACAATTTCGGGCTACTTACACTTCACCCAACTAGAACCAACAACATGCAAGCAAAACCCCACATTTTAAAACCAATTTTAAGGCACAAAATCTCACGAATTCAACAATAAAGGCAAAATGGGCAGAATATTCGAATTAACAAAGTACACACATATATAATTATTATCAGAGAGGCCCAGCACACATCACTAAGATCAAATCATTGCAAATGAGTACAAATACCTAAAAATGAATTCGGGGTTCTGAAAACCATATTTTGATGCCGAATAGATACTTTGAAATGCTAGGCGGCAAAGTAATCCAACTCTGAACACAAATCCGACGACTAAAATGCCATAAAATATGAAAAATATAGAATACTAAAGAGCTGGTGTGATTTTGGAAAGTTGAAAAGTGAGGGAAACTGAAAGAGTTTGAAAGTTTAAACCTTTGGCCTTTAAAATCCATCCAGTTCTCGCCCATTCGGCGACATTAGTCTATCTCGCCAACCCACTCGGTGACACACTGAGTGGGCATCTACCTCGCCAAGTTTTACAGGACCTCCAGTTAATGTGGGGGTCCAAACAGCGGACAAAGTCATGATCGCCGACCTAGTCGGTGATTCGCCAATTTACTCCTGGGCTTGCCCAGTTTTACAAACTTCAATTCCAAAATGTCTTGAGTCCAACGGTGGTCCAAGTCGTGCTATGCGACCTCTTCGGCGAGTCACCGACTGGACTTTTAGCTCGCCAACCTGCACTTATCAAACACATTCCACACTTTGTCCTCCAAAATCAACACACGATTATTTCTAAAGAAAAATTAAAGTGATAAAACCTTGGGTTGCCTCCCAAGAAGTGCCTTAGTTAAAATCGTGGCACGACTGAAGTCTCCAGTTAAATTCCATTTGTGGGGTTTGCCTTATTATCATAAGGCAAACCGTCTTTTAGCTCTGGGTAGAGACAAGACAACATTTGCTCCATTTGGGACTATATTAGCTGAATGAACATGGAATGTGTGGCTAAAAACCCCAATTCTTGGGGTGTCATTTTGTGAATATAGGTTAGATAAGTGTTGGGTCTTGCTTGCTGATAGTAATTTGTAGTTTAAATATATTTTCGTTTAGTGGTTGTGGATGAACTTAATGAGGTTGTAGTTTCAAATATAGTCTCATATATGTGTTTTTGGCTTACTCGAGAGAGAGGTCGTAAAACTAAGACCACTAAATTGATGGCCAGTGCGAGTGGGTCGACATGAGGTTCAGCTCGAGAGAGTGAACCCCAGTCCCATGTCCACACACTCAGCTTGAGAGAGTGAGTGGGTTAACGCGGAGGTTGTTCTTCATGCGACAAGTGAGTGTCTGAGAGGAACTCACTTGAAATGGGGTAAGTTGCTCGATAAAGAGCTTATACCCCTTAAAACCTAGCCTAGTCATAATTACTCTACGAGTTCTTTATCAGAAACATGTACCCAATGATTTAGTCTATCCCGTATTCCACTCATATCCCAAGAATCCACTCTCATTGCTTAGAAATCCTTGTTTATTTTGCTGTTTTTATTTACTAGTGACAAAATCCCCATAGTAAATTGACACTCTTGTGTCCCCCTTTAATTTACAATGTTTTTAATCATTAATGTCTTTAGCTAGGACTAGTTAGAGCTAAGTTTTATTCTTCTATTCATTCTCAAAACCACTCTCTTGGGAACGATCCCAACCCTTGGTTGGGTTACTAAACTATTGTACGATCGTAGACACTTGCATCATAAGTTGTGTCTTGATTACGCAAACATCATATATCAGTAGAGAGTTGAGGTATTATCCTATGGGGGAGATGGTGTGTTTCACTATCAGGGTCAATTATGTGTTCCTAAGTTGGGTGAGTTGAGATAGTAGTTTCTTGCAGTAGCCCATAATTCTAGATATTCTATTCATCCAGGCGCCACAAAGATTTACCGTGATCTGCAGGAAGTCTTTTGGTAGAATGACACAAAGAGGGATATAGAAGATTTTGTGGTTAAGTACCCCAATTGTCAGCAAGTGAAGGTAGAACATCAGAAATCCGGAGGTTTGACTCAACATATCAACATTCCTACTTGGAAGTGGGAAGTGATCAATATGGACTTTATTACAGGTTTACCTCGTACTCGCAGACAGCATGACTCCATTTGGGTGATAGTTGATAGAGTCACTAAGTCTGCGCACTTCTTGGCTGTTAAGACTACAGATTAGGCAGGGGACTACACCAAGCTTTACATTAATGAGATAGTTAGGTTTCATGGGATTTGTTTGTCTATCATCTCAGATATAGGTCCTCAATTTACCTCTCATTTCTGGAAGTTATTTCAAAAAGGTCTTGGTACTCAGGTTAATCTTAGCACAACATTTCATCCACAGACGGATGGTCAGGCTGAGCGTACCATTGAGAACACAGAAGACATGTTCAGAGTTTGCGTGATAGATTTCAAGGGTAGTTGGGATGATCACCTTCCTCTTGTAGAGTTTGCCTACAATAATAGTTATCATTCCAGCATTCAGATGGCCTCGTATGAGGCATTGTATTGGCGTAGATGTAGATCACCAGTTGGTTGGTTTGAAGTAGGTGAAGAAACCTTGATATGGACCAATTAAGTTCATGATGCTATGGAGAAATTGCAACTCATTACAGATAGACTTAAGACAGCCCAGAATCGCCAGAAGACTTATGCAGATGTGAGAAAGAGTGAATTAGAGTTCCAAGTTGATGATTGGGTTTTCCTGAAAGTGTTACCTCTAAAGGGGGTGATGAAATTTGGCATTAAAGGAAAGCTCAGTCCTAGATATGTAGGCCCTTACAAGATCTTGCAAAGGGTTGGTAAAGTGGGTTATGAATTGGAGTTGCCGACAGATTTAGCAGCAGTGCATCCGATTTTCCACATTTCATTGTTGAAGAAGTGTGTGGGTGATCCGGCATCTATTGTACCTTTAGAAAGTGTGGCTGTGAAGGATTGTCTCACTTATGAAGAGGTACCAGTTGAAATCCTTAATCATCAGGTTCGAAGGTTGAGAAACAAAGAAGTCGCTTCAGTTAAGGTTTTGTGGAGGAGTCAGTCCGTAAAGGGAGGTACTTGGGAAGCAGAAGCAGCCGTGAAGGCCAATTATCCTCATCTCTTTCCTTCCGATTCCATTCTATCTTGAGGTAAGTTCTGCTTTAGTTTTTCAGTCTTTCATGCACAAATTCAGTCTCAGTATCATGTCCTTTCAGTTTGTACTTGCATTTTCAGCATATTTGCATGTTCTTGGAACTTATTTTTGTCATAAATCAGTTTCCAGACTTTAGAGGCAGTGTTGCAGCTTTTCTCACCATCTCCAGCTAGTTTAGTCTTCATTCGAGGATGAATGTTCCCAAGAGGGAGATAATGTAACACCCCATATCCGAAAATACACCATAATGCAGATTTCTAGAAGTTGCAGGTGTAACCCACGGACCGTAGTGTGACCCACGGCCCATGCTGGTGGTCCGTGGATGGCCACATGCGACCCTTCCCTATAACCCTCAGAAAAATTGGCTAAATGTCTCCCCACGGCCAGACCTATGGACCGTACATCAGACTATTGTCCATGGTCCAGGGCTGTAGGTCATACCCCCAAATTCGAGCTCCCAATCACTAAACGACGGTTGACCACCATGGACCGTCGGTCCCGCCACGGTACGTTGGTAACTTCGGTCGGTGGCCCCAAAAGTTTTTAAGTCATGGGTCTTTTGGTTTTTTCGTTATGCGTTGGACCCCTAAACTACGTCGTTTGACCCCTAAACTACGTAGTTTTGGTCATTTTAAGCCTAGCAACTTAATTAGAACTTACCCTAGTCAAATCATTCGCCAAGAAATCGATCAAACTTGAAAAATAGAATGAGAAAGAGTCGACCAGCCCTAGTTCCAAAACGCAGAAAGGTTTAAATCAGGTCCAGCCCGAAATTGAAAGATTTCTCCATGAAATATGTAACCAAATATGTGGGATTTTACTAGTGGGTTCCTTTCACCCATTAGGTCCTTAGATTTCAGTCAGAATCTTGATTCCATTAATATTATCTAGACTTAGGGTTTCTTGAATGTTAGAAATTGTTGGGTTTTATCTGTTAGAATGATCCAAATCCGATTGTCATGAATTCAGTATTGTTTTGTGTAGATTCTTTCATAATTTCAAAACCCTAGCTTTGTAGTTCTTTTAGTTCATAAATTACATATGTTAGGTAAATTAATTCAGATATACATGCCTCAATTTTTGAATGTTTCATTACCAGTGTATTAATGTTGCATATTCAGTTAGCATGTCAGTTTTGCGCTATCCAGTATTACAGAAATTCATTCATGACTCCATTTGGGTGATAGTTGATAGACTCACTAAGTCTGCGAACTTGTTGGTTGTTAAGACTACAGATTCGGCGGAGGTCTACACTAAGCTTTACACTAATTAGATAGTTAGGTTGCATGGGGTTCCTTTGTCTATCATCTCAGATATAGGTCCTCATTTTCCCTGTTATTTATGTAAGTCATTTCCGAAAGGTCTTGGTACTCAGGTTAATCTTAGCACAACATTTCATCCACAGACGGTTGGTCAGGCCGAGCGTACCATTCAGAACTTCGAAGACATGTTCAGAGCTTGCGTGATCGACTTCAACGATAGTTGGGATGATCACCTTCCTCTTATAGAGTTCGCAAACAATAATAGTTATCATTCCAGCATTGAGATGGCCCAGTATGAGGAATTGTATTGGCGTAGATGTAGATCTCCAGTTGGTTGGTTTTAACTAGGTGAAGCAGCCTTGATAGGGATCGATTAAGTTCATAATGCTATGGAAAAAGTGCAACTCATTACAGATAGACTTAAGACAGCCCAGAGTCGCCACAAGACTTATGTAGATGTAAGGAGGAGTGAATTAGAGTTCCAAGTTGATGATTCGGTTTTCCTGAATGTGTCACCTCTAAAGAGGGTGATGAAATTTGGCATTTAAGGGAAGGTCAGTCCTAGATATGTAAGCCCTTACAAGATCTTGAAAAGGGTTGGTAAAGTGGCTTATGAATTGGAGTTGCCAACAGAACTAGCAGCAGTGCATCTTATTTTCCACATTTCATTGATGAGGAAGTCTGGGGGTGATCCAACATCTATTGTACCTTTAGAAAGTGTGGCTGTGAAGGATAGTCTCACTTATGAAGAGGTACCAGTTGAAATCCTTGATCGTCTGGTTGAGAAACAATGAAGTAGCTTCAGCTAAGGTTTTGTGGACGAGTCAGTCCGTAGAGGGAGGTACTTGGGAAGTAGAAGCAACCATGAAGGCCAAGTATCCTTATCACTTTCCTTCCGATTCCATTCCATCTTAAGGTAAGTTCCTCTTCAGTTTTTCATTCTTTCATACACAGATTCAGTCTCAGTATCATGTTCCTTCAGTTTGTACTTGCATTTTCAGCGTATTCGCATGCTCTTGGAACTTAGTTTAGTCAAAAATCAGTTTCCAGAGTTTAGAGATAGTTTTGCAGGTTTCCTCTCCATCTCCAGCTAGTTTAATCTTCATTTGAGGATGAATGTTCCCAAGGGGGAGATAATGTAACATCCCATATCCGAAAATAGACCAAAATGCAGATTTCTAGAAGTTGCAGGTGCAACCGACGGACCGTAGTGTGACCAACGAACCATGCTGGTGGTCCGTGGATGGCCACCTGCGACCCTTCCCCACAACCCTCAGAAAAATTGGTTGAGTGTCACCCCACGACAAGACCTACGAACCCTAGGTCAGACTACGGCCCGTAGTCTAGGGCCGTAGGTGATACCCCCAAATTCCAGCACCCAGTCGCTAAACGATGGTTGACCATCACGGACCGTCAGTCCTGCCACGGTTTGTCGGTAACGTCTGTCGATTGCCTCAACAGGTTTTAAGTGAAGGGTGTTTTAGTTTTCTCCTTATGCGTTGGACCCCTAAACTACGTCGTTTGACTCCTAAACTACATAGTTTTGGTCATTTTAAGCCTAGTAACTTAATTAGAACTTACCCTAGTCAAATCATTCACCAAGAAATCGATCAAACTAGAAAAATAGAAGGAGAAAGAGTCGACCAGCCCTAGTTCCAAAACGCAATAAGGTTTTCCTCAGGTCCAGCCCGAAATCCAAAGATTTTTCCATAAAATATGTCACCAAGTATGTGGGATTTCACTAGTGGGTTCCTTTCACCCATTAAGGTCCCTAGAATTCAGTCAGAATCTTGATTCCATTAATAATATCTAGACTTAGGGTTTCTTGAATGTTAGAAATTGTTGAGTTTTAGCTGCTAGAATGATCAGAATCCGATTGTCATGAATTCAATAGCGTTTTGTGTAGATTCTTTCATAAATTCAAAACCCTAGCTTTTTAGTTCTTTTAGTTCATAAATTACACATGCTAGGTAAATTAATTCAGATATACATGCCTCAGGTTTTGAATGTTTCATTAATAGTGTATTAATGTTGCATTTTCAATTAGCATGTTAGTTTTGAGCTATCCTGTATTACAGAAATTCATTCATGACTCTATTTGGGTGATAGTTGATAGAGTCACTAAGTCTGCACACTTGTTGGTTGTTAAAACTACAAATTCGGTAGAGGACTACACCAAGCTTTACATTAATGAGATAGTTAGGTTTCATGGGGTTCCTTTGTCTATTATCTCAGATATAGGTCCTCAGTTTACCTCTTATTTCTGGAAGTCATTCCAGAAAGGTCTTGGTTATCACGTTAATCTTAGCACAACATTTCATCCATAGACAGATGGTCAGGTCGAGCGTTCCATTCAGAACTAGGAAGACATGTTCAGAGCTTGCATGATCGATTTCAAGGTAGTTGGGATGATCACCTTCCTCTTATATAGTCCGCCTACAATAATAGTTATCATTCCAGCATTCAGATGGCCCCGCATGAGGCATTGTATGGGCGTAGATGTAGATCTCCAGTTGGGTGGTTTGAAGTAGGTGAAGCAGGCTTGATAGGGACCGATTAGGTTCATGAGGCTATGGAGAAAGTGCAACTCATTACAGATAGACTTAAGACAGCCCAGAGTCGCCACAAGACTTATGCGGATGTAAGGAGGAGTGAATTAGAGTTCCAAGTTGATGATTGGGTTTTCCTAAAAGTGTCACCTCTAAAGGGGGTGATGAAATTTGGTATTTAAGGGAAGCTCAGTCCTAGATATGTAGGCCCTTACAAGATCTTGTAAAGGGTTGGTAAAGTGGCTTATGAATTGGAGTTGGCGACAGAACTAGTAGTAGTGCATCCAATTTTCCATATTTCATTGTTGAAGATGTGTGGGGGTGATCCAGCATCTATTGTACCTTCAGAAAGTATGGTTGTGATGGATAGTCTCACTTATTTAGAGGTGCCAGTTGAAATCCTTCTTCGTCAGGTTCGAAGGTTGAGAAACAAAGACGTCGCTTCAGTTGAGGTTTTGTGGAGGAGTCAGTCCGTAGAGGGAGGTACTTGTGAAGCAGAAGCAGCCATGAAGGCCAAGTATGCTCATCTCTTTCCTTCCGATTCCATTCCATCTTGAGGTAAGTTGCTATTTAGTTTTTCAGTCTTTCATGCACAGATTCAGTCTCAGTATCATGTTCCTTCTGTTTGTACCTGCATTTTCAGCGTATTTGCATGTTCTTGGAACTTAGTTCAGTTAGAAATCAGTTTCCAGAGTTTAGAGGTAGTGTTACAGCTTTCCTCTCCTTTTCCAGTGAGTTTAGTATTCATTCGAGGATGAATGTTCCCAAGGGGGAGATAATGTAACACCCTATATCCAAAAATAGACCAAAATGCAGATTTCTAGAAGTTCCAGGTGCAACCCAAGGACCATAGTGTGACCCATGGCCTATACTGGTGGTCCGTGGAGTGCCACCTATGACCCTTCACCATAACCCTCAGAAAAATTGGTTTAGTGTCGCCCCACGGCCAGACCTACAGACCGTAGGTAAGAATACAGTCTGTGGTCCAGGGCCGTAGGTCATACCCCCAAATTCCAGCTCCTAATCGCTAAACGACAGTTGACCATTACTGACTGTCGGTCGGTCCTGCTATGGTACGTCAGTAAAGTCTGTCGGTGGCCCCAATAGTTTTTAAGTCAGGGGTCTTTTGGTTTTTTCCTTATGCGTTGGACCCCTAAACTACGTAGTTTTGGTCATTTTAAGCCTAGTAACTTAATTAGAACTTACACTAGTCAAATCATTCACCAATAAATCGATCAAACTAGAAAAATAGAAGGAGAAAGAGTCGACCAGCCCTATTTCCAAAATGCAGAAAGGTTTTCTTCAGGTCCAGCACGAAATCGAAAGATTTCTCCATGAAATATGTCACCAAGTGTGTGGGATTTCACTAGTGGGTTTCCTTTCACCCATTAGGTCCCTAGATTTCAGTCAGAATCTTGATTCCATTAATATTATCTAGCCTTAGGGTTTCTTGAATGTTAGAAATTGTTGGGGCTTAGATTTTAGAATGATCAAAATCCGATTGTCATGAATTCAGTATCGTTTTGTGTAGATTCTTTCATAAATTCAAAAATGTAGCTTTGTAGTTCTTTTAGTTCATAAATTACACATGATAGGTTAATTAATTCATATATACATGCCTCAGTTTTTGAATATTTCATTATCAGTGTATTAATGTTGCATTTTCAGTTATCATGTCAGTTTTGAGCTATCCAGTATTACAGAAATACATTCATAACATGTTAAATACATAATCAACTAGGAGAAGCTTAATACCGAGTGGACTAGGTTCAGTCACCCTCAAGTCCCAGAACTACGTGCCACGTAGACTTTAAGTCCCCTATGTAGGCATCATTTTAGTTATCACGCCAATCATGCCTCTATACCTCTGGCAGGGTATATTTGGTCCTCTCGATGGGGCATATATATCAGACTACACATTTAACTCTTGTGGTTTTATGTCGTTTATTAGTAGTTCCCACAGTTTAGTCAGACTCTATTGCATTGACCAGGTTATCAGTTAAAGTTCAGTATTCAGTCTCAACATGTTATAAACTTGGTCATTGCATTCAGTTATTTCATGTTCAGTATTCTCAGTTTAGTATCATGTTTATCTATTATCATTGCTCAGATATATGTTTTGGTTCAGTTACGATTATTGTTCTGCTTTACTCTACCCCGCATGCTCTGTACCTTTCAACTACTGACGCATACTATGCGCTATATCTTCTCGTGACGTAGGTTCAGGTTCTCGGCTTCCAGATCAGACATAGATCGGTTCCCAATCTTCAGTTGAATAGCATCAGTGGTGAGTCCTCATTCTTCGAGGATGAGTGGCATGATTATATTTCCTTGCTTTTAGCTTTAGTTTCAGTTTTGCTTGATCTAGCTGGGGCATGTCCCAACATTTCTAGTCAGCAGAGGCTTTCTTTCAGACATAGTTAGTCTCAACTTTAGCGTTGGAGTTTAACTTTTCAGTTGTATTTCAAACTCTCAGTTTTCAATTATTCAGATAGTTAGTGGGTATTCCTCATCATTTTTTATTATTGATGTTTGCATAATCAAGACACAACTTTCGATGCAAGTGTCTACGATCGTACAATAGTTTTGTAACCCAACCAAGTGTTGGGATCATCCCAAGAGAGTGGTTTTGAGAATTTATAGAAAAATAAAATTTAGTTCTAACTAGTCGTACCTAAAGACATTAACGAGTAAAAACATTATAAATTAATAAGGGACACAAAAGTGTCAATTAACAATGGGGGTGGGGGGGGGGGGTCGTCACTAGTAAGTAAGAACAACAAAATATACAAGGATTTCTAAGCAATGAGAGGGGATCCTTGGGATGTGATGGGAATACGAGTTAAGCTAGATTATTGGATACATGCTTTCGATATAATATTCATAGAGTAATGGTTACTAGGCTATACTTTAAGGGGGATAATCTCTCTCTCGAGCAACTTACCCCGTTTAAAATGCGTTCCTATCGGACACCCACTTTCCGCGTAAAGACCAACCTACACCTTAACCCATTCACTCTCTCGAGTTGAGTGTGTGGACATGGGACTAGGGTTCACTCTCTCGAGCTGAACCTCATGTCGACCCACTCACACAAGCATCAATTTAGTGGTTTTAGATTTATGACCTCTCTCTCGAGCAAGCTGAAAAAGATAAATAAACTTGTATTTGCAACTACAAATTCATTAAATTCATCCACAACCACTAAATGAAATTACATTTAAACTACCAATAAAGTATTAGCAAGAAAGACCCAACAATTATCTTAACCCATATTCGCTAAATCACATCCCAAGAATTGGGGTTCTTCGCCACACATCAAGTAATAGAAATTTATACCTGAATGAGCTTGCATTCAAATGGGTATGAAGATTTAAGTCTTGTTATAGGCTAAGAATGAAGAAACCAAGAGACCCAAGTCCAAATCCTTGGAGATCAAATCCTCTTCTTCTTCAAGTCTTCAAAACCCTCTCAAACTTAGAGCAAAAATATCAAAAAGTACTATTCTATAGGAAAACTATCACAATTGTTTGACTCTAAGTAAAAATTATAATAATTGTTCCACACTAAAACTAAAACTCTAACTAGTATTTATAGTTTTCACGGATTTGTGCTGCAACGGATCGTTCGACATCATTAGTCGAAATCCCCGATCAAATCGGCGATTTGCCCTTTGGTGTAGTTCATCACCGTCTTGCACCAGCCTTCAGCCTCGTCGTGCTCTGGGTCATTTGGCGGCGTGGTACTGCTTCGCGAAACTGCAAAGTGATGCGTCAACTGTTCCCTTTTTCCGCCGACTTGATCCTTTTCATCAGGGCTTAGCACACTGGAACAAAAGGCAAAGTAAGACCCTTCGGTGACTCACCAAGTGGACTCGGCATCCTCAGGCCTTCATTTCTTCAATTTTTTCAGTCTTTTCGTTCCTTTTTGCGACATAGTGTCCATGCTTTCCTTAAAATTTCAAATACCTGAAACTCAAGGGTTTTCATCAGATATTGAGATAAAATAACAATTTGAGGACACAATTTCTATTAAAATATAGCCCTGAATAAGACCAATTTGTGGACTCATGAACACCCCCAACTTAAACTTTTGCTTGTCCTCAAGCAAACTCAAGTTCAGCCGTTCAGAAAGGGTGTCTATAATAGTGCTACACAAGACTCAATCATGAATGCACACAGCAAGACTCAATTTACTTATGCAAAGATCAAATGTGCACTCAAAGATTCAAGTTGTGACTCGCCAATATCAATGAATCTCATGCTCACAATATTTGCTTCAAATGCAAGTTCAAGCTCAACTATACTATTCAAATGCTCTCACACAAAAAATGATTCCATATTCACACAATGGTTTCACAATTTAAAGTTTTGGAATCAGATGCAACGCTCACACTCACAAAGAAGAACATAATGCATAATTTCCACCCATAGGTTTACCGTATTTTCCAATCAACACTTGTTTCAGCTCACTCAAGATCAAAAAGGTCTTTTCAAGAGTTGTAATGGGGCTGAGTGCAACGGTGTGGTCATTTAGGCTTAGTAACTTTCATCCTCATGAAATGTGGTACTCTCAACACTTTCTTTCCTCTTTCCTTCATCATTTTCATTAGTGCATCATAGGTCATCCTATTATAAGCTTCCCATTAATTGTTAGGAAACCCCATTTCTTTTTCATTCTTTTTCTTTTTATTTTCTATCTTTTCTTTTCTCTTTTTTTTTTATATGGAGGGGTTCCATTTTTCTCAAAATCATGGGTAAGAGGAGACTTTCCTTGCACTTCTTGACTTGCCCCTATCTTTTCAACACACCCCCAACTTAGGCTTTTGGCCTAAGTTGGCTATTCAACTAACCACAACTTCATGATTATTATGGTTGATTGATAAAGAAAGGTCATTGCTTTCAACAAGTTTCTTCAAAAGAAAAGGGAAAGGCTCGAAGGGTGTTCAAAACAGGCTCATACACTCATAGGGTAAGTCACAAAAGAGGTATATGTCAAATTGACTCACACTCGTAGAAGTTGCCTAAGATCATATCAAAAGATAGCATCACTTAGTTGACCAGACCAACGGGGAAAATTCTAGGATCTATCATGCATAGTTCACAGGTAAGCTCATCACACTAGGCATTGACACTTTAAGTTAAACAAGACTCCACACTTTCGCTAGTGTGCAATAATCATCACAAGAGACTCAATTCGATACTAGGCTAGTCATAACGAGATGCAAAGAGTTCACATATTGTCTATGCAACTTCATTTGGCCTCATCATAGCCATGCATTCGTGTTCATTCGATTGAGAGCACTATTCAAGTCATCAGTATTGATTGGAATCGAGATTCATTTTTTTGCAAAAGAACAGCCACATTCAAGAGCATATAACGGGTGGCGAAAATGTTCAAAAAATTCAAAAAATTTCGGAAAGGTCCAAATCATTTTGCAATATGAAATAAAATTAACCACAAGCTCAAACATCCACATAAAGCAGTGTATAATAACACAATTTAAACAGAACAGCCCAAACATACACAACATATAAACATCAAATAGCACACAAAGGTGGGCCTCACCCCACCACAAATAAAAGCAATTTGTCCTCAAATGCAAATAAGATTATCCAGGATTTATAATAAAGAAAGATAGAGAGGGAGGTAAATAGGGGATCATGTCGAATTGGTCGCTCCATCTGTCTGGGCTTCTATGCCCGGAGTGACCCCCAGAAGGACTAGTTGCACTGGATCTAGCAACAGGTGCTAAGAAAGCTTGCAGAACAGCATCTATCATAATTGCTTCTGTCTCGGTCAGGTCTTCATCTGCAACTCCCTTAGTCTCCTCAAGCATCTCTTCATAAGTTTCTACTTCTAACTCAGGATCGACTATCTACTTCTCTCTATCCCCATGTCCATTGGTGGTCTGAGGCATCTCAGGCATGTCTGGAATCTCCATTGTTCCAAAGACTATAGAGACATCGGTGGACTTCAGGTGGTCTACATCTTTTTGCAGTTTATCAATGGTAGCTTTTAAAGCTGTCACATCCTCTGTGGACCCTTGGTTGTGCTCATACGCCGTTATCCTGGCGGTTAGGGCATCAATGGTAGTGCTCAGAGTCCTCTATACTAGCAGCCCAACGATCAGCAGAAAGGGCCAGATGTCTCATCCAGAGTAGGGAAGTCTGGGTGAGTGGAAGACGGGAAACAGTAGCAACAGTAGTGGGTCTTGGCGATTGTGTAGCGGCAGAAGAACCTGGAGTATCAGCGGGAGTAACGGTGGCAATGGATATACCTGAAGGCCCAGGGGCTGGAGTAGGCAAAAGTGCCTCTGCAGGCGATGATTATGTGTTTACTAACTCCATCGATGCTGCCTTTTTCCTTTCTGCTTGATCATGAAGGTACTCGGCTTTGATCTTTCGGATATCAGTAGAGGCTGTGGGCACCACTTCTACATCCTTCATGGTATCTCGATGCATCCGGGCTCGTTTGCATAATTCTATGATGAAGATTGGGAATGAAGCAATGATTGTACCCAAGTTTATTTGAGTCTCCTCTATGACGCAACCTACACAAGCTACCTTGGCAAGGTGAAGGATCGACTCATTTTGGGACGGCATAATTGTGCTATTGATAAAACCGAACTAGAACCTTGCGGCTATGTTTAGTTGTTTCTTTTCAATCGTAACTCCTTCCGCCGACAACTTTGGAGTCTCATCTGAAATTAGTGGGGTAAACCTGTTTTTCATCTCATCCAGCTTCTTTGTTCTGATCAAGTACTAGCAGTGATCCCCAATATTCGTGGACATACCCAATACTGTGTTGATTTCCTCACTATCACCCTTCATCATCTTGCCTCTAACAATCACATAGTCAACATCTTCGAAGGTTGCTGCTAGCTTCTTTTGCTGGGTATCAGTGCACTGTATGCACTGTAGAACTCTCTTACCCAGTTTGGAATATACGGGCCACATGGTTTGGTGAAGATTTGGAACTTGTGGTATCTCAGACACTCCATTATCTCTGGGTGCCTGTCTATAACCTCGTCCATGGACATACATTTTCCTTTCAAAATTGTCCTTAGCCCCTCAGCCGTTACTCGATTCATTGATTTAGGCGGAGGACCTTATACCAGAGGTGCTAATACCATTGCTTGCTCTGGAACTAGAGGTGTAGTAGTGGTAGGCTGGGGAGTCCTGGCCCTGGATGGATTATTGAGCTTCTTAGTTTGCCGCTCAACTCTCTGTACTATTAACAGATCATCCTCATCAGAACCGACACCTTCGCTTTCAGAATGGTTGGGGCATTTCTATAAAAGCCATTACTGTCAGTGCTTACATCTAATAATTCAAGGGTCTTGTGTTTTCCCTAGCCATTTTCACCAGTTGTGGAAAGTTTAGCAACCTTGCTTTTGAATGCATCTGTATCCTCGTTGATTGTAATCTCTTTTATTTTACCTTGGGGTGGCCTGCTTCTTCCTGCCACTTTATATCTAGCCATTTCTGCAAAGAATTCGGAAGAAGTTAAACAACTAAATCAAATTCAGAGGGGCACAATTGTAGAAAAACTCGCCGAATAGATGGGCGAGTCGCCAAGTTGCTTTGGTGAGCAGGATTTTATCTGCCGAAGGATATAGTGCAAAAAGGTTCAGGGGTGCAGAGATAAAGGGCGACTATGCAGACTTTCGTCGAGTTGTTGAATGCTTATGGCGGTCAAAGATTTTTGGCCGAAAGTTACAAAACCCTTATCACAAGTAGCCTGAAATTAAAGGCGAGATGGGGTCATTTGGCAAACCGCCTTAGCACACATAATAGTCTAAATTTATCAGAAAGGCACAGCACACGACATATGATAAAATTACTTGCAATGAGAGTATAAATATCACAATTAAATGCAGGGTTTGGAGAACCAACCCTTTAGGCAGATTAAGTCAAGACTGTGATGCTAGGAAACATGTTAGTACAGATCTAAGCACTACTAAAGCAGCTAGAATACTTACGAGGTGCGAAAATTCTGAAAATAATAAGTAGGTGCGATTTTGCAAAAATGGAGAGTGAGAGAATATGAAAAAGGTTAAAAGTCAAGACCCGTGACTTCATAAAAACCATCCAGATCTTACCCATTCGGTGACATTAGTTGAATGTGCTCCGCTATTCGGTGATCCATCGAGTGTTTATCTTCCACGCCGAGTTTTACAGGACCCTCAGTCAAAGTAAGGATCCAAGCGGCGGTCTTTCTCGTGGTCGCTAATCTAGTAGGTGATTTGCCAATTGAACTTGTGTAATTCATCCCGTACTTTTCACAATCATGTCAAATCCTACAAAATCAAAACACCTTTATTTCAAAAATAACATAATAAAAGTAGTTAAGGGTTTCAAGTTGCCTCCCAAACAGCGCCTTAGTTAACGTCGTGGCACGACACGGGTTAACACCTAAACTTCACTTTTGGGGTTAGCCTAAACATCATTTGGCAACCCCCTGCTTCGTGCCTGATGGAGATGAGGCATCACATGACCTAAGAGAGTTTCAATTAGCTGGATATATCTAGAGTGAGAATCGCTCATCTGATTTAGCAGTTCTACATTTTCTCTAATCTCCTCTAACATTCTATCTTGCTCATTTAGCTTTTGGAGAATGGTTAATAACATATCCTTGATACGTCTATTTTCAAAGTCCATAGATTTTCCCTGCTCTCTAGGTAGTATGCATTTGCTCTTCTCTTTGGACATCACCACCAGTTCCTTGACCTTTTGGGTCAAGTTATCCATCTGACCCAGCAAAATGATCAATTGCTGGTCCTTCTTAGTATCATTGTTGGTTTTGCCACAAGGTCAAAGAATTTGGTTGCGGTCTCATAGGAGTATCTCTCAAGGCAACCTGGGATAACTCGATCGATTAATCCTCTGTTGCTGGGATTTAGACTCCTATAGAAGCATTCCAGTAGAACCAGATCGGGGATCTCATGAGTTGGGCATTGCATCACTAGTGTTTTAAACCTCAGCCACGATTCATGAAAAAGTTCTCCTTCTAGATGTTTGAAGGTCAGGATGCGATCCCTGATCCTCATCACTTCTACTGGGAGGTGCTCCATTAGTTTACCATCTCAATCATGTATACTCATTATCCTGTCTCAACACACAAACAAGCTAGACAAAACTAAGGGTTAAGTAAGTAAACTACAATTAAGAAGAACAAAAATTTTACTAATCTAAAAATTCTCAAATAACACCACTCCCTGGCAGCGGTGCCATTTTGATGTTTGCGTAATCAAGACACAACTTCTGATGCAAGTGTCTACGACCGTACAATAGTTTAGTAACCCAACCAAGGGTTGGGATCGTCCCAAGACAGTGGTTTTGAGAATTTCTAGAAAAATAAAATTTAGTTCTAACTAGTCGTAGCTAAAGATATTAACGAGTAAAAACATTGTAAATTAAAGGGGGACACAAAAGTATCAATTGACAATGGGGGGTTTTATCACTAGTAAGTAAAAATAGCAAAATAAGCAAGGATTTCTAAGCAATGAGAGGGGATCCTTGGGATGTGACGGGAATATGAGTTAAGCTAGATTATTGGGTACATGCTTTCGATAGAAGATTCAAAGAGTAATTGTGACTAGGCTATACCTTAAGGGGGATAAGCTCTCTATCGAGCAACTTACCACATCTCAAATGCGTTCCTCTCGAACACCCAGTTGCCGCGTGAAGACCAGCCTACGCCTTAACCCACTCACTCTCTCGAGCTGAGTGTGTGGACATGGGACTACGGTTCAGTCTCTCGAGTTGAACCTCATGTCGACCTAGTCACACAGGCCATCAATTTAGTGGTTTTAGTTTTACGACCTCTCTCCTGAGCAAGCTGGAAAAGATAAATAAACTTATATTTGCAACTAAAATTCATTAAATTCAGCCAAATCCACTAAAATAAATCACATTTAAACTATCAGCAAGAAAGACCCAACAATTATTTTAACCCATATTCGCTAAATCACACCCCAAGAATTGGGGTTTTTAGCCACACATCAAGAAATAGAAATTTATACCTAATTGAGCTAGCATTCAAATTGGTATGAAGATTTAAGTCTTGTTAAAGGCCAAGAATGAAGAATCCAAGAAACCCAAGTCCAAATCCTTGGAGATGAAACCCTCTTCTTCATCAAGTCTTCAAAACCCTCTCAAACTTAGAGAAAAAATATGAAAAAGTACTATTCTATATAAAAACTATCACAATTGTTCGACTCTAAGTAAAAATTATAATAATTGTTCCACACTAAAACTAAAACTCTAACTAGTAGTTATAGTTTTCACATATTTGTGCTGCAGCGGATCGTTCGGCGTTGTTAGTTGGTATCGCCAATCAACTCAAAAATTCGCCCTTTTGGTGTGGTTCATCGTCGTCTTGCACCAGCCTTCAGCCTCACCATGCTCTGGGTTATTGGGCGGCATGGTACTGCTTCGCGGAACTGCTCGGGGATTCGCAGACTGCTCCCTTTTTCCGCCGACTTGATCCTTTTCTTCAAATCTCAGCACACTAGAACAAAAGGTGAAGTAAGACCCTTCGGCGACTTACCAAGTGGACTCGGCGATCCTCAGGCCTTCATTTCTTGCTTAATTTCATCATTTTTGTTAGTGTCCATGCTTTCCTTAAAACTTCAAATACTAGAAGCTTAAGGGTTTTCATTAGATATTCAGATAAAATAAGCATTTGAGGACATAATTTCTATTAAAATATATCCCTGAATGAGTCTAATTTTTGGACTCATCAATTATCATATGATTTAACTTCCGCACTGTGTTTATTGATTCAGTTTACTTTACTATGTATGCCAGAAAGGTTAGCTTGGGGTCACTCGTAATCCTAGTCCCGTGTCCACGTCCAGGGGGTAGCCTCGGGGCGTGACATATATCACTTTTCCAATAGGTTTCAAAAGAGCAGTGACAAACTCTTTGGTGTAGAAATTCCAAGGTAGTTTAGGGAGTGATATCAAAATTGGCACTATTGGTGTTTCTTCCTCAGGTCTGAAGGTTAGATTCCAAGTTTGGATCCTCATATACTGACTTTCAATGGTCATCTTCTATTTAGTCCACACTGTGATATAATCTAACTCATTATCCAAGTCAATATACACATGCGTTGCATGAAACTGAGCTATCTCCATACCTCCAGAAAATTGTGTTTGAAGGATGAATTTGTTCATGATCAACTCTACCTTAGGCGTTGTATGAGTGAAATTTTCAATTAGATTATATTTTACATCTAGAATCTATCTTAATCATAAAGTCATCTTTTTGAAATATGATAACAGGTAAACCTTTTTTGGTAGTGGTAGTAGGAGGGGTGAGGCTTATAGGGATCTCATTTTCGGCTTGGTTCTGTCTAAGTTTGGCTGCAAAGGATAGGATAACAGTGTACGGAGCTGGTTAAGCAATATGGTCATTTTTGGGGTTATTTTGCTGGTATTGGGGGTTTTAAATGGCTTGATCATTGACTACCATAACATTTTGTGTGCCTGTTCTGTTACTGCTGGAGGATGAACCTGTTTCTCAAAATTTTTGGATACTCGGGGTAAATTACCCTTAGGAACAACGTTATGCCTGTCATTGTTTTGTTGATTGTTGAGGTTGTGTTCCTGATATTTTCCTTTGTCTCTATGATCAATGAAGGTACCCATTTCCTTGGTGTTTTGAGTTTTGTCCTATGCCAAGTGAACTACAACATTTCTATTCTTAATTTGCAAATGAGCTTCATTAGTGATACGATTTTGATTAAAATTGGAACTAGGGAGCTTACCTGCCTATGGAATCTCCTTTTGCTGCTTTGTCTTCTCTTATTCCTTCCTCGTGATGTGTTGATCTTCCTGAGTTGTTTGTTGAGCTATATCCTCTTCCCTTTGATCCTTCTCTTGACCCTTCGATTTTTCCAAATGAATTTGCATGGGATTTGGCAACGTAATAGTTGGATTCACCCCAAAAGAGAACTTGGATATTCTTGAGCTCTTTACTTGATGCATAGCATGTTGTTCTTCCAGTTGTGTTTTGTTGTTCTCTTCTAACCAACCATTTTGTCTTTGGTCCAGTGGTCTGACAATCTCTATCTGCAGCGTAGCAGCCATTCCTGTAGACCAACAATATTATCGTTCGACTACTGGTAATTAGCTTCTAGGATTTCTCACCAAAGGTCGTTAGGTTTCCTTTAGAGAAAATTCTTAGAAATAAGTTTTAGAGAGAAAAATTGAGAAAATGAGGAATGGATCATAAATGCATGTTGATTAGATTAAATTGGGGGTATGTACCTGGTTATTCTTATTTCTCTTCTTAGATACCATGTTTTAGAATTGGTTGGCATTGTTACGGGTTTAGTACCATGCTAGTGGGATTTTAAAGGTGTGGTTGCTTTTTGTTGTGTATTAATTGCTATTTTGGTATTGAGCATGTTCGGCCTTAATTTAGATTTAGACTAGGGTTGCATTAGACATGTTATCCTTATAACCTTGTTTTTGTCTCTGACGTCATTTCGGATGGACTATATCCTTATAGACTTGAATAGTAGACATGATTCTGATAGCATGAGCCTCAGTTACGATAATCTCTCAACTTGTTCAATGTTCTGTTCCCTCCCCTTATTTTTTAGGTTTCGATGGTTATTACATGTCACACCCCGAGCCTACACCCTGGGCAGGACCGGCACTCGAAGACCATTGCTGGCCCCAAGCGAACCCTTGGCTTGGCTTTCTTAACTCAGCGGAAACTTATCTCAAAAGCATAACTCAATGCAATGCAAAGTCCTAAGACAACTTAACTGATAAAGATTTGGCCAAAAAGGCACCTCGAGTCTCAAATTAGAATATTTACATATATACATAGGTGAGAGACTCAATACTGACTGACTGACTGTCTATGAAGCCTCTAATATACTGAGATGGATGTTGGGACAGACCCCGCAATATCCTAATAGAACAAAACTAAGTACACAAAATAATTGAGTCCTCCGAAATGCAAGGAGGCTCATCACTGACTCTGGAGTACTCCGCTAGATCAACGACGTGCAGGATGCTGATCCAGGGTACCTGTATCTGCATCATAATAAGATGCAGGCCAACTGGCATCAGTACATGGAATGTACGAGTATGCAAGCTGGAAAGCTAAACCACGACTTAAGCTTGAAAGGAATACAAGAGAACACTTACCTTGACTCTGTTCAACTCATGAACAATTGAACTCAAAATATAAAGCAATAAGACACA
>JAJOOE010000526.1:0-55804 GCA_036250405.1 Solanum raphanifolium | reverse complement strand
TTACTATAGACGGATTGTGGAAGGATTTTCCTCTATTTCTTCTCCCTTCACTACATTGACCTAGAAAAAGGTTAAGCTCCAATGGTCGTAAACTTGAGAGAGGAGTTTTCAAGAATTGAAGACTCGACTTACTTCTTCCATATTTTGAAGTTGCAAGAACGTTTGGGTGGCTTTGTGCTATATTGTGATCCTCACAAATTTGGTTAGATTGTGTTTTGATACAAACCTCTAAGGTGATTGCATATGCTTTGAGGAAACTTATGGTCCATGAGAAGAACTACCCAACTCATGATTTTGAGCTAGCGGTGATGGTTTTTGCTCTAAAGATATGGAGCCACTATCTCTATGGCGTTCATGTAGATCTATTCACCAATCATAAGAGTCTTCAATATGTGTTTAAACAAAAAAAATTGAATCTTCACTAAAAGAGATTTCTTGAATTTTTGAAGGATTATCATATGAGTGTTCTTTACCATTCAGCTAAGGCTAATGTGGTTTCTGTCACTCTTAGTAGATTTCCCATGAATAGTGTTGCTCACATTGAGGATGATACGAAGGATTTGGTTTGTGATGTGCATAGACTAGCTTCTTTGGGTGTTCTCTTGGTTAATTCCTAAAATGGGTGTGTCATTGTTTAGTATCGTCTCTTGTGTTGGATGTTATGGAAAGAAAAATAATTCTCTGGCTTTGGTTGAGTTGAAGAAAGTGGTGCTTGAAAAAGCTATTGAGGCTTTCTCCAAAGAGGGAGATAGTGTGCTTCCCTACCTAGGTCTCTTGTGTATTTTGAATGTTGATGAGTTGAGGTAATATATCCTATCAAAAGTTCACAATTCTTGATATTATATTCACCTAGGAGCCACCAAGATGTATCGGGATCTACTAAAAGTCTATTGTTGGATTAGGATGAAGAAGGATAGTGTGGATTCATGGCTAAGTTTCTAAACTGCCAACAAGTAAAGTTTCAACTTCAGAAATCGGGAGGTATGACTGAAGACATTAACATTCCTACTTGGAAATGAGAAGATTTGAATATTGACTCCATTACAGTTTTATCTCGTACTCTTTGACAACATAATTCTATTTGGATTTTTGTAGACCGAAGGACTAAGTCGATGCATTTCATTCTCGTGAAGACCTCATATTCAACCGAGGACTATGCTATGTTTTATATCTGAGAGCTGATTAAGTTGCACAAAATTCCCTTATGTATCCTTTTAGGCAGAGATACTCAATTTATTTCTCCATTTTGTAGATTGTTTCATAAGGATCTTTGTACTCAAGTGAATCTTAGAACAACTTTTTGCCCCAGACTGATGGTCTAGACAAACGTACTATACAGACTTTGGAATATATGTTGGCATATGGTATGGTTGACTTTAAAGGTAATTAGGATGATCATTTACCTTCCATAGATTTTGCTTAGAATAACAGCTATCACTCGAATATTTCAGATGGCTTATTTTAAGGCTCTCTATGGTAGGAGGTGTTGATATCCTATCAGTTGATTCAAAGTTTGTGAAGTCGCTTATATAGGGCCTGAGTTTGTTCATGAGGTTATGAAGAAGATTTGACTTATTAGAGAGAAGTTGAAAATGGCTCAAAGTCTACAGAATATTATGTTGATGTAAGAAGAAGAGATCTTAAATTCCCCATTCATGATTGGGTTTACTTGAAAATCTAACCTATGAAGGGTGTGATGAGGTTTGGAAAGAATGTTAAGCTTATTCTATGTTATGTAGGCCCATATTAAAAATTTGAGGTATTTTGGTAATGTGGCCTATGAGTTAGATTTGCCTTCAGATTTGGCATCAGTGCATCTGATGTTTTATGTGTCATTGTTGAAAAAGTGTATTTGTTATCCTACATCAGTGGCGCCATTGGAGTGTGTTGGTGTGAAATAAAGTATCTCCTATGAAGAGGTTCCAGTTGAGATTTTGTATCATCAAGTACTGAAGTTGAGAAATAAAGAAGTTTCTTCCATGAAAGGCCTTTGGAGGAATCAGTTAGTTGAATGCGCTACTTGGAAGGCTAAAGCCGATATGATGTCTAAGTACCACCATCTCTTTCCCTCCACTTCAATTTCATCTTGTGGTATTAGTTCCTCCTATGTGCTCTTTTGGATTCATGCGTTTCAGCTATTCTCATGTTTCCATATGCATGAATCTTCATGAAATCACTTTTAAAGTTCATGTTTTATCTTAAGGTCGATTACTCCTTGGTTTTATGCATTTTTATGTGTTTTGCATTCATGTTGGGTTATTAGATCTCTTCCCTATTCTACTCATTCTTGGTTGAGTCCCATTCGGGAATGATTGTTCCCAAGGAGGAGATATTATAACACCTCGTAAGTGGAAATGTTAATTTGGAAGATGAAAAGTTGCAAAAGTTTTTGGTGTGTTGTTTCCACGAGCCCATGTACGGACCATGGAAGGTTGTACGGTCTAGGGGAACCAGTCATGGTTGGTGCAAAGGAATTTAGGAAAATTTCAAGTCATATATGACCTTGTACGAGCCACTAGTACGACCTGTGGTTGGGTACATAACTTGTAGTTGGTATCATAAATGGAGTTTCAGACATGGTAATTTCTTGGTTCCCTAATGCACAATTTTAGCTTTTATGGGCCGTTTATTAGAAAACAGTTCTTGTCTAGCCTATAGTAGTTAACATTCAGAAAGTTAGAGTTTTCAGTAATTGGAATACAACTAGCCAGTACAAATCGTAGAGGGGAGCACGAGTCGTACTTGTCCATCTTTGGTTCGAAGCTTGAGGGTCTAGGCCTAAGTTGGGAGTCCAGTGTATGATGGATTATATGTCCCTTCTAAGGTTCTATGGATTGTGGTTTTTGTTTTATGCTTCAAAGATAAAAAAAATTAGGTTCCTAGTAAGTTATCCACAAAGGACCAACATGGTCCATAGTCCTATGTATGGACTGTACATGCGTTTGTAGTCCTCCCCGGCAGTTATTTTTTAGGGTTAATTTGGTTTTTTCCTACTCTTTGAATCCCTATACTACGTCATTTCTAGCCTATTTCTAAGACATGTGATTTTTTTTACCTTCAAGAGATCTCAATTCTTATTCTCCATGTTCTGTAAAGGTGATTCTAGGATTCTTCAAGCTCCAAGTCTCCTTTCCAGATTCCAAGCTACAGTTTTATCAAGGTATGTGGGAAAATAATTAATGGTTCCTCTTCATCTTTGAGTCCCAAAGAAACCTCAAAACCTCTTTTATGATTCTTACCTAAGTTCAAGAGTTTGATGATTTTTGTATGGATTCAATTGATTTAAAGCTTATTCATCATAATTGATCTTATTATGCATGATTTGATCATATTTCAATGTTTTCAATGATATTCACATGAACTCATGCTATACAAGTGATTTTGATATGAAATTAAGCTTTGATGATATGCATGCATTATGAATTAAAGAGATTATGATTTAAGGATGCATTCGAATAAAGTGTAACAAGACTTTATGAAATTAGGTTGCTTCCGATTGAACTATTCTCATTATAAATATTATCATGATTTAGATGCTTTCGATTAAGTGTCTCTTATGAATTGATTATGTTATGAAAGCATGATATTTTAAAGAAGCTACTCATATGATTTTGAGTCTTCATGATTGATTTAGTATTACTAGATTCTTACCATTTCAAATACAATGAAAATGAACTTGATATGATTATGCATGTTTCCCGTTGGGGGCTTACTTTTCATCAAGTTGGACTAGTGGTCACTACCTAAGTCTGAGAACTATGTGTACTCATAGGATTGCCGCGATTTGACATTAGGCGGTGGATCCACCTAAGTTTAAGACTCTGGTCCTCACCTTGGAAAGTAGGGCACTCTCTTTTTAGTGCGGGAGCATTACATTGAACTCATTGTTATAGCTGTCACAACCCAAGGTAGAACCTAGGCGTAACATGGCGTATAGAACCCTGAAAGGCCCTACTGAAAGCCACTTAGCATACATAATAATAGATAATAGAAATTTAATATAATTTAAAAGATAATTTCAAAACATAAGAGCTTTATAAATTGGAATGGAGGTCTAAAAATGTCTCAAAGCCAACTAGTACAAATGGGGTGATCGGGACATAACCTATACTGAAAATGTAAAGATATAATGGACTAAAGGCTCGGTCCTTGGAGCATGAGGACTCACTAATCTTTGATATCTACTAAGTGATCCCTAGCCATGGAGATGTGTATCTGAAGCGTCGGACCCTACATGTGGTGTCATGAACCAAGGTAGCCCCTAGGCGTAACATGGCGTATAAGACACCGAAAGGCCCCATACAATCCACTTAGATTTCATCATACAAGAAATATAATAAAAGAGTTAAAGAGGAAAATTTCAAGTCCAAACCACTTTATAAAAGTAAAGCGGAAGTCTAAAACATTAGTCTCAAAGCCATCTAGTACATAAGAATGAATCTGGCAGAGGCCCATACATCATGTTCAAAAACTGAAAGTAAGAAAAGACTTAAAATAATAAATGTCCATTCTCGAAGCATAAGGACTCACCAAAGCTCAAAATCTCCTTAACGAACTTTATCCACGAAACTAGAAACCCTGACTGTCGGACCCTACATTTGGGGAAATGTAGGAAAGAGTATGTGTTAGTACAAAATATGTACCAAGTATGATAGCCATGCATAAAACATATGAAAAGATGTTTCATGAGAGATACCTTCAAAAAAAGCAATGACCAAGCTAATCATGAGATAAGAGTTAGAAAACACGAGTCATAAAACATGGTCAATGCACATTATCATCATCTTAAACATGTATGAGATAATTCCGTGAAGTAACCTTAGTTTATCATAGCTTTCTTATGGGAAGTAGCCTTAACCGACATATAAGACCATGAAAGCTATTATCATGGAATCCGGTGTCTCCCACACAGAAAAGAGTTGTCCTACTTGCCAAGGTAAGGACCGTGAACTTCTAGCTTATGTGGATCCACTAGCTAATGTCTATATATACAATCTTATGTTGGTGCATAGTTAATGAAACATGGGTAATCGCCACTTGTCCACTTGGTGAGCTTAGCTTACATTGAATAGTTCTTAATCATATTCATCTTACCATTTAAAGGAACATGGGTAATCGTCTGTTGTCTTTACATCACGTGACATGGGTAATCGCCTATTCTCTTTCAATTAGAGAACATTGGTAATCGCCTTTTGCCTCAACATTAGAATAACTCCTTAACATTGGTTCATTTTAGGTGAGAAAGCCTTTCAACCTTAAGAACCCTGATTATGTGAGAGAACCTTTCACAATCCATGCTTATATGTATATATTAGAAATCCTGTATACGACACAACAATAGTAACATCATTGATACTTCAATCTCAAAGAGTCCTTAAAATATTTACATAGGTTTCATGAGAACATGTGTGATTTCATAAACTTCTCTTTGATAATCCAAATCCCACAGTATATAATCATAACTCGGAAAACATGGGGATTACATGGGTCCATGGGGGATCATCATAAAAACATGCAATTAACTCAATTCATGCATAAGAGATATAGTTCAATCAATTAAATCAATAATCAAGAGGACCCATAACATAGAAGAAAAACCCTAACTCAACTGGGGAATTCTAACTTGGAAAATTGGAGAAAGTTGGGAACTCCATGAAGGAAACGCTTCCATGGATGAAAACTATCATAGCTCAATGCCAATTGCTTAACTTCAATGGAGGAATTGGAGACTTGGCTTGTAACCCTAGGTTGGACCCTTCTTCTTCAACTTCTAGAGAGAGAAATATTTCAGAGGTCTTCTTTTTTGAATTTGAGCGAATGTTTTCAATTGGGCAAATTTTAGGGTTAAAATGTTTATATAGGGGTTTTGGAGAAGGGTAAACCGACATGGTATTAGTATAAAATAATTAGTAAAAGACACAAAAGCCCCAGAAAATTATAAATGCCGACCCAGTCGAAGGTGGGGACCTACAAATCGTCCTGTCCCTCCGTCGATAGGATTCAGAGACTCAAGTTTTTGTCGCCAAACAATCGGACCCACCCATGGGCCGTAGTCTAATCGACGGGTCGGGGGTCCTAACTATGGTCCTCAAGTTTCAACCATAAAATCTCTCTAAGTATGGGACTCACATATGAACCCTATCTACGACTCGTGCATTGAATGACGGAACATCCTGTTCGACTGTTGAACAAGTACTGGAACTTAGAATTTTTGGAAACACCAACCGGTCAACCATGGCCACCACCTATGGACCGTCATCCCACCTACGGTCCGTGGATGATGTCGTCATTGTTAACACTGAGTTGTGAGAAAATGAAATTTTCTCGCCTTCTCAAATATGAGGTGTAACATTATCTGCCCCTTGGGATCATTCATCCTAGAATGAGGTTCAAGACATCATAAGGAGGGTAGAAACTCAAGCCTAACAACCCAACATGCATGCAATCACATAATATGCATATCCGAGGAGGAAACATCAACTCCAAGCTAAAGCATGTTCAAAATATCATATCATGAAGCCTATATGCAACTCATACTCAAATGCACATAAACATGTATAAATAAATCAAGTTGACTCTTTTTCTCAAAAATTAAGCTTTTTCATAAACATGCATAAATGAGGGAATCATGGGAATATCTAAGACACGTGACACCAAAAGAGTACACCATGACGAACTCAATAACTCAAGCTAGAGTAGGGGTAGAAGGAAAGAGATAAGGATATTGGGACATAATATCGGCATTGGCCTCCCAAGTAGCACCCTCTACTAATTAATTCCTCCACAAAACATTCACGGAAGCAACTTCCTTATTTCTCAACTTCTTGACTTACCTGACTAAGATCACAACAAGTACTTCCTCATAAGAAAAGCTCTCCTTAATTCCCAAATCTTCTAAGGGAACTATAGAGGTCGGATACCAAAACACATTTGTTCAACATGGAAACATTAAATCTGGATGCACCGATGCCAACTCATTAGGCAATTGAAGCTCATAAGAAACCTTACCAATACGCCTAAAAATCTTATATGGTTCTACATAACGGGGACTAGCTTCCCTTTATTGCCAAACCTCATTACACCCTTCATGGGTGAAATTTTCAAATAAACCCAACCATTCACATTAAACTCGGTATCTTTTCTTCTAATATCGGCATATGACTTTTGTCGACATTGAGTCTTTTTCAACCTTTCTCTAATTAGTCGAACTTTCTCCATATCCTCATGTACCAATTCTAGACCTATTAGGGCAACTTTACCCACCTCAAACCATATTATAGGATATCTACACCTTTTACCATACAAGGCCTCAAATAGAGCCATACCAATACTTGAGTTATAACTATTGTTATAGGCAAACTCGATCAATGGAAAATGGTCATCCTAATTACCCTTGAAATCAATCACATAAGCTCTCGACAGATCTTCCAAGGTTTCAATAGTACGCTTATCTTGCCCTTCCATTTGTGGGTGAAAAGTCGTACTAAGCTTGACATGAGTACCAAGACCCCTTTAGAAAGATTTCCAAAACTGAGAAGTGAATTGGGTACCTCAATCGGAGATAATGGATAAAGGCACTCAATGCAACTTTACCATTTCTCTTAAATACAACTTAGCATAATCCTCCACCGAATAAGAAACCTTAACGGGAATAAAATGAGTCGATTTCATAATTCGAACAACAATAACCCAAATCAAGTCATGTTGTCGCCAGGTGCGAGGCAAACCAACAACAAAGTCCATATTCAATTCTTCCCACTTCCAAGTAGGAATGCTAATGTCTTGGTATAAACCTCCCAGCTTCTGATACTCAACTTTCACTTGTTGACAGTTAGGACACTTAGCCACAAATTCTGCAATATCCTTCTTCATGCCATTCCACCAATAGATCTCCCACAAATCATGGTAAATCTTGGTGGCTCCCGGGTGAATGGAATATCGAGAACTATGGGCTTCTGACAAGATCTGTTCTCTCAAGCCATCAACATTAGGAACATACAAGCGACTTTGATATTTAAGTACTCCATCTTCCCTCTTGGGAGAAAGCCTCTACGGACTTTTTAAGCACCGCTTTCTTTAATTCGATCAAAGTCGGATCAAGACCTTACTTGGTTTTCACATCAGCCACAAAAAACGATTCTGAACAATTGTTAACCATAACACCACCCTTGGTAGAGTCCACTAGCTCAACACCCAACCAGGACAATCTGTTAACATCTCTAACTAACTCTTTTTTATCATCCTCAATATGAGCAACACTACCGATAGATAACCGACTAAGAGCATCTACCACCACATTTGCCTTACCGAGGTGATAGAGAACACTTATATCATAATCCATCAATAACTCAAGTCACATTCTTTGGCGAAGATTTAGATACTTCTGATTAAACACATATTGCAAACTCTTGTGGTCGGTAACAACATTTACATGGACCCCATACAAATAATGCCTTTAAATCTTTAAGGCAAAAACAACTGCCACTAGTTCAAGGCTATGGGTAGGATAATTCTTCTCATGAATCTTAAGTTGCCTTGAAGTATACGCAATAACTTTCCCATTTTGCATAATCACACATCCTAGCCCAATTCTCGAGGCATCACAATAAACAACAAAGCCATCACTCCATTATGATAACGTCAACACCGGAGCGGAAGTAAGTTTATCTTTCAATTCCTGAAAACTCTTTTCACATGCTTCGGACCATAAGAACTTAGCCTTCTTTTGAGTCAATGTTGTCAATGGAGAGGCAATCAAACAAAACCCCTCAAGCAATATTATGTGGTAACCAACTAAACTAAATAAACTTCTAATATCCGAAGGTGATAGAGGTTTAGGCAACCTCTTAACCACATCCGTCTTCTTAGAATCTACCTCAATACCCTTACTTGAAACAATAAGACCAAGAAAAGATACGGAGCTTAGCCAAAACTCACATTTGTTGAACTTAACAAAGAGTTATTGGTCCTTGAGAAATTGCAACACAATCCTCAAATGACTGATTTTATCATCGTCACTTCTCAAATAGATCAATTTATCAACAATGAATACAATCACAAACATGTCAAGGTACTGTCTAAAAACCATATTCATCAAATCCATAAATGCCTTCGGAGCATTAGTTAAGCCAAATGACATTCCCAAAAACTCAGTATGACCATACCGAGTTTCTAAAAGTCATTTTTGGAATATCATTTTCCTTCACCCTCAATTGGTGATAACCCGATCGGAGGTCGATCTTATAGAAGTAACTCGCTCCTTAAAGTTGGTCAAACAAATCATCTATCCTTGGAAGAGGATACTTATTCTTAATGGTACCCTTGTTCAACTACCGATAGTCAATACACATACAAAGAGAACCATATTTCTTTCTAACAAACAAAACTGGAGCACTCTATGGAGAGATACTCGATCGGATGAAATCCTTATCCAACAAATCTTTCAACTGCTCTTTCAACTCTTTAAGTTGTGTCGGAGCCATTTGGTATGGAGGAATAGAGATAGGTTACGTATCGGGGAGAAGGTTAATACCGAAGTCTATTTCCCTTTCTGGAGGAATACCGGGTAAATCATCTAGGAACACTTCCAAAAACTCATTAACTACGGGGACCGACTCAAGCATAGGGGTTTCTGAATCTACATCCCTTACCCTAACTAGATAGTAAATGCAACCCTTAGAAATCATCTTTCCAGCTTTAAGACAAGAGACAAACTGACCCTTAGGCATAGAATTTTCCCCTTTCCACTCAAGGACAAGCTCATTAAGGAACTAAAACTTCACTACACGAGTTCTACAATCAATAGAAGCATAACATGAATGCAGTCAATCGATACCAAGGATAACATCAAAGTCTAACATATCGAGCGCTACCAAATCAACAAGAGTAACTCTATGGGACAAGGAGACGAGACACTTTCTATAGACTTTCTTACCTACAATAGAATCACCAACAAGAGTAGAGACAGAAAAAGGATCTAACAACACATCCAGAAGAACATCGAACCTCATAGCCACATATGGCGTCACAAAAGACAAGGTAGCACAGGGTCAAGTAAAGCATAAACATCGATTTGAAAGACTTTCAACATACCGGTAACCACATCGGGAGTACCCTCTTTCTCATGACGAGTCTGAAGTGCATAAAATCTGTTTTGCTTTGGAGCATTTGATCCCGACACACTTGGACTGGATGAAGGATTAGGTTGATCCCTTCGGCGATAATATTTGTCATTCTTAGCAACGAACAATCTCTTATCTTGTGGTCCATCTTACCACAACCAAAACAAGCATTGGAACCCGCTAGGCACTTACCCTCGTGTTTTTTTCCATGCTTAGCACAAGTAGGTAATAAGGACCCACTACCATTTCCTCCTTGAGGATTAAGGTTAGACACCCTCTCTTTGTTGAACCTAGAATGAGTATTGGAGGAACCTTGACCAGAAAGTTTTTTGTCGAAATCTAGAACGATCATGCCTATCGGACCTTCCATGTGAGAAATTACCATCACCAATTTTACCCCTCTTTGTCTCCATAGACTTTTCCATAAGTTTCTCCTCTTCAATTTGTTGAGCATGAACCATGAGACGAGAGATATCCATATCATTAACAAGCATAGCAGTACGATATTCCTTAACAACCATTTTGGACACACCCCAAACAAACATTCTCATCCTTGCCCTAGGGTCGACAATTATAGCAGGACTATATCGAGACAATTGTATGAACTTCGAAGTATATTCCTTCACACTCATACTTCTTTGACGAAGGTTGATGAACTCAAGCACCTTTACCTCCCTCATCTCAAGGGGAAAAACCTATCAAGGAAACAACTTTGAACTTTTCCTAAGCGAGAGGACCCGCATCTTCTGGTCGCCCTTCTTTCAATTGGTTAAACCAAATTTAAGCAACACCCTTAAGTAAATAATCAGCCAACTCCACCTTTTCCACCGGCATCACCCCCATAATCATCAACACCTTGTAAATCTCATCAATGAACTGATTTCACGTATCAGGACACCTCATCCAATACTAAGTGCCAACGATCGTTCATCAATAATATAACCCAACTAAGTGAGTGAGGGTCGAATCCCATAGGGAGTGGTACATATGTGAGAATCAATAGAAAAGCATGAATATGTTCAAATCAATCATAGGTAATAACATTTACGAATAAAAACATGGTCCAAGTTTGGGGTGACACAAGTGTCAAATAACAGGGGGTTTTAATTGTAATTATCAACTACAATAGCAAATAACATGAATAAAACAAGTAAATAGACGGGTTCTTGGAATGTGATTGGATTATGGGCTAAGGTAGACTAATGGGTGATTACAACTGATAGTAAATAGTTGTAAATTAGTGAATAAGCTAAACTTTAGTGGGGATAAACTTTTTCTCGAACAATTTACCCCAAATCAAATTGGTTTCTCTCCAACACCAATAAGCAGCAATTAAGAACAACCTATGCTTTAATCCATTCACTCTCTCGAGTTGAATGTGTGGAAAAGGGTTTAGGATTCACTCTCTTGAGCTGAACCCATGACAACCCAATACCCACAGACCATCAAATCAATAACCTTGGTTTTAAAACCTCTCTCGAGCAAGCCAAAAACACGAAGGTAGAGTTGCATTTGCAACTACAACCCTTTATATTAAGCCATAATTATAGAATGAAATCAATTTTAAATAGCATTTAAACTATCAATTAACAATACCCAACAACTAAATCAACCCATAATCACATAATCACACCCCAAGAAATGGGATTTTAGCTAGACATCATAAAAAGATAAAAATCGTTACCAAATTGTGTTTCCTTCAACTGCGTAAGATTAATTTTGTCTTTACAAAGGTCAAGGTTTAAGAATCTCAAAGACCCACTTCCAATTTCTCAAAAATGGAAATCTTCAAATCTTTAAAGCTAACGAAAAAATTGTCTCAATACTCTTAGTTCTAAGCTCCAAACTTCAAAAACTGATAATTATGATTCTAAATTGAAAACTAGATACTAAACTAAGAATTTAAAAATGTATTTATAATCGCCAAAAATGTGATGCGAAGGACCATTCAGCGCAATAAGTCAGAATCACCGATCCACTCGGCGATCTGCCCTTTGGTCAATTCTATCGCCTTTTTGCTTTGACCTTCAGCATCTTCAAGTTCTGTTACTTTGGGTTATCTAGCACTGCATCACCAAACTATTCGGCGACACGCCGACTGCTCCTTTCTATCGCCGACTCGATTTTCTCCTTCAAGGCTTGGCACACTAGAACTTTAGGCGAGATCATGGCCATTCGGCGACTCGCCCAATGGGTTAGGCGATCATTTGGCCTTCTTTTCTTCGTTCTTTCAGCTACCTTGTTCCTTTTACTCATTAGTGTCCATGCTTTGTTTCTCAATCCAAATACCTAAAAATCAAGGATTTACATCAGTTATTGGCACAAAATATGTATTTGAGGACATTAAATCTATTAAAATAAATCCCTAAATGAGTCCAAATCGTGGACTCATCAACACCCCCAACTTAAACTTTTGCTTGTTCTCAAGTAAAACTCAAGTTCAACACTTTAAAAAGGAAGTCTCAAATAGTGCTACACAAGACTCAATCATGAATGCATACAAAAAGAATCAAGTTACTCATGTAAGGATCAATTGTGCACTCAAAGATTCAAGTTGTGACTCACCATTATCAAAGATTCTCAAGTTCACAATACTTGCTTCAAATGCAAGTTCAAGCTCAACAAAGGTACTCAAATGCCCTCACACAAAAATGATTCCATATTCACACACAATGGTTCAACAATTTAAAGCTGCGGAATCAAATGCAACACTCACACTCACAAAAATGAACACAATGCATGATTTCAGCCATAGGTTTGCTCTTATTTTCCAGCCAACAATTGTTTTAGCTCACTTAAGATCAAAAAGGTCTTTTCAAGGCTTGTAACGGGGCTGAGTGCAAAGGTTTGGTCATTTAGGCTCAATGGTTGTAATCCTTATGAAATGTGGTGCGAACAACACTTTCTTTCCTTTTCTTCATCATTTTCATTCATGCACACAAGTCACCCAATTATTCATCTTCCATGGACTATTGGACACCCCATTTTCTTTGCACTTTCACAACTTTATTCCACAACTTTTTCATTCTTTTCTTCTTTTTCTCTCTCTTTTTTGTATGGAGGAGTTCCATCTTTCTCAACATCATGGGTCAAGGGGAATTCTTTGCATTTCTTGATTTACCTTCTCTTTTCACCACACCCCCAAATTAGGCTTTTGGCCTAAGTTGGCTATTCAAACAAACCAAAAATCATGAGGATTATGGGTAGTAGATAAAGAAAGGTCACAATTTCATCAAGTTTCTTCCAAGAAAAGGTTAAGGTTCATAAGGTACTCAATCGAGGTTCACACACTCACAAGGTAGGCCACAAAAAGAGGTATAATGTCAAATTGCTTCACATTCTTCAAAGTTGCCTAAGATCATATCAAGAGATTGCATCACTTAGTCAACCGGACCAACGGGGCAAATTCTAGGTGTCATCACACAAGGTTCACAGTAAGCTCATCACACAATCCATTAACACCAATGTCAAACAAGACTCCACAATTTCGCTAGTGTGCAATGTTCATCACAAGAGACTTAATTCGATAATGGGCTAGTTACAACGAGATGCAAAAGATTCACATATTGTCTATGCAACTTCATTTTCCCTCATCGTAGCCGCACATTTATTTTTGTTCAATTATGAGCACTATTCAAGTCATCGGTATTGATCAAGACCGAAACTCAAAAATGCAAGAGAACAACCACATTCAAACACAAACAACAGGTGGCACAAAAGTTTTCGAAAAGGTCCAAAATCATTTACAATTAAAATCAAGGAGCCACAAGCTCAATTATCCACAACATGCAATATTAAAACATAATTGTAGCTCAATAACCCAATATATAAACAAAACCATAAGTCACAAAATGTCACAAAAGGTGGGCCTCACCCCACCACAAATAAAAATAATTTTCCTCAAATGCAAGCAAAATAATATCCAAAAGTAAAAATGTATCACAGAGAGGGAGGTAAAGAGGGATGATGTCTAAACAATCGCTCCATCTGTCTGGGCATCAGTGCCCGATGTAGTGCTCGAAACCTGGGCATCAGTGCATGGAGTCACCTCAGAAGGACCAGCTCCACTAGACCCACTCATAGATGTCTTTGTCAGCGATGTCTGGATCACTCACTGCACAATCGTCTCCTTAAGATCTGGCAAATCTCTATATATGTTATCCTCCCTTATCTCTATCAACTCCTCATCGGTCTCTGCCTCCGGCTCATCAACTGTCATATCATCCCTATGTAAATTTCTGGTGGTACCCGGAGGAATCTCTGAAGTCTCAGGAGAATCCACATCATTAGCAGCCTCGAGTAATGAAGTGAAGTCAGTAGACTTTAGGTAGTCTATGTCCTTCCTCAAATCTACCACTTCAGCTTTCAAAGCTGTAACCTCGGAGGTCTCCCCTTACCTGCTCTGACAAGCCTTAACTGTCGTGGTGAAAGTGTTAATAGAAGTCTGGAGGGGGGTCAGTGCAGCAATGATGGCACTATCGATCATCCATGGGATGGTTCTCTCAAGTTGGGTCGCCCTCATATCAGCTGAATAGGCTAGGTGTCCCTTCTTCAGGATCATCGTCTGAGTAATCTTGGCAGGCAGGGACAAGGTAGAGGCACCTGGGGACTGTAAAGAAGAAGAAGTGGCAGATGTACTTGAAGGTCTGGAGGCCAGAGTAGGCAAAGATGCCTCTGTAGGTATGAAATCAATATCCACCTCCGAGGATGTATCCACTGGAGTTGTCGTCCTTCTATCAGCCTGCTCTCGTATGTACTCGGCCTCAATGCGCCAGATGTCAGTTGAGGAAGACCGTGTAACCTCTATATCTCTGGTATCATCCCGGGGCACTCCAGCACGCAGGCATAACTCTGTGATCAAGACTGGGAATGGCAAGGAGGTCTGACTCTGCTTGTCCCTCATGGCCACCTCTTGCTGTATAACAAGTCCCAGGTTGATGCTCATCCGGGATATGATATCTCCAAGGAAGGTCGCCTTAGGGTGGCGCAGAATGGACTCGTTCTGGGTTGGTATTATGGTTCTGCTAATGAAGACAAACCAGAACCAAGCAGCAATACTGAAATCCCTCGACTCTATGGGGACCCCTGCTCGATCCACCTCGGGCTGGTATCAGAAATCAATTGAGCCAACCAGCCCTTCAAGCCATCCAAGGACTGAGTAGTAGGCAAGCCCTCATATGCCTCTGTAGTTCTTAGACTCCTGTCAAGTACAATATTAATGTACTTACTATTTCATCCAACTTCCTTACCCCGGACCATGACCGACTTAACCGGTCTAAACTCGATGGCCTTGTTCTTGTTCTTTGGAACCAAGTCACCATACGCTGCATATAACTCCCAAACCCATGAAGGAATATAGGGGCCTCGAGGACTGGTGAACTGCTAAAACCGGTGGAAGTAAAGGGTGTCCCTCACATCGGAGTACTTGCCCTCAAGTCCCTCTGTAAACAACAACTTCTCCTCGAGAATAGTTCACAATCCAGCACTTTTCAACTTGTTGAGAAGCCTGGGCGGAGGGACAACTAGTGGCACAGGAGGTGCCAGAGCTGGTATTGAACCAGCTGGGGTGGAAGCTGAGGGGACTCTAGCTGAATCAAGGTGAGATCTAGCCCGAATCTCAATCTATCGGGACTGTAAAGGCTGGTCATCCTTAGGCTCAGATAAAGCAGCTCAGGAGTCAGCATCCACCCTTTCAACTGTGGGCCTCTTGCCTCTGCTCTGACCTCCAGTTGGAGGCTCTTGCCTTCTTCTTTTTGGAAGATTTGATCCCTCTTCTTTGATTATGATACCCCGTGCTCTTTTTCGGGGTGGCATATCGATGTTTGTCCTTACCATGTCTGCAAAACATCGGGAAAAGTTAAAACTAATTAAATCAAACCACAAAAAAATAGTTGCAGACGGACTCGCCGAACTGGTCGGTGAGTCGCCGATTCTCTTTGGCGAGCTATATCGGACTTGTCGAAATAATTGGCTCAAAAATCTCAGAGAATTATGGCATGTCAGCAATGGAAGGGCCTTTCGGCGAGCAAGGATTAGCCCGCCGAAAGTTATAGTGCAATTAAGGTTCAGGGCTGCAGACAAAGGGCTATCAAGAAGAACTATCAGCGAGTCACCGAGTACTTTCGGCGACCTCAGGCTTCTCACCAAAAGTTACAGAACCAAACTACTCATTTAGCTTGAAATTAAAGGCGAGATGGGGAACTTCGGCGAGCTCGACCCAGCTCGCCAAATGACCCAACGTGCATACTTTCAACCCAACTTCTCAAATTCAACCCCGCAACCCCTGAAAACAAAATCAAAACACACATTTATCAAATTAAGCTTAGACTCAATACACCCATACCCCCGGGATACTCAGACTTCTCCCGATTTGGCCAAATTTGGCCATTTGATGATTTTTGCAAATAAGAATGACGTCAACCGCTCCATCATTAGGCAAAATACGTCATTTGGCAGAAATACGGGCTACTTAGACTTCACCCGACTAGACCCAACAACATGCAAGCATAACCCCATAAATTTTAACCAATTTTAAGGCACAAATTCATAGGAATTCAACAATATAAACATTACGGGCAAGATTATCAAATTAACACATGCACATACAAAATCAATTAAGATTAGAGAGTCCCAGAACACAACACTTAGACAAAATTCAATTGCATAAGAGTACAAATTTCTAAAAATAAACTTGGCAGAAAACCAACCTTAGATGCCGAATAATCAAGATTGAAATGCTAGGCGGCAAAGTAATCCACTCCGAACACACAATCACCGACTCAAATATGATAAAAATGCAAGAAATAAAGGAAGTACTTTGCGGGTGTGAGTTTTGGAAGATCAATAGTGAGGGAAAGTGAAAGAGTTTGAAAGTTTAAACCTTTGGCCTTTAAAAACCATCCAGTTCTCGCCCATTCGGCGACATTAGTTTTTCTCGCCGATCCAGTCAACGACATGCCGAGTGGGTACTTACCTCGCCGAGTTTTACAGGACATTCAGTTACTGTGGGGGTCCACACGGTGAACTAGATCGTGATCGCCGACCTGGTCGGCGATTCGCCAAGTTGCTCCTGGGCTCGCCAAGTTTTACAGACTCCAATTTAAAATTATCTTTAGTCCAATGGTGGTCTAGGTCGGCCTCGCTGACCTCTTTGGTGATGCGCCGACTAGCCTTTTAGCTCGCCAACATTCACTTTTCAAACACCTTCCATACTCTGACCTGCACAATCACACACCATTATTTCTAAATAAAAAATAAAGCGGTAAAACCTTGGGTTGCCTCCCAAGAAGCCCCTTAGTTAATGTTGTGGCACGACATAAGTCCCCTCTTATGTTCCATTAGTCGGGTTTGTCTCATTTTCATAAGGAAACCCCTCTTCTGGCTCTGGGTAGAGGTGAGACAACACTTGGTCCCTTGGAGACCCTAGTAGCTGAATGAGCATGGAATGAGAGGTTGTCATCTAGTTCAGTATTAAGACATTCTCTCTTAACTCCTCCAATATTTGTCGTTCTCTTCGACTTTATGTAGAATGAGTAGGAGGACCTCTTCAATTTGCCCACCCTATTGCTTCATCATCTTTCGACGCTCGTGAGGGGGAATGTACCTATCCTTCCTTTTGGACATTACCTTCAATTCCATGACTCTCTTGGCCAAGACATCCAGCTGAATCAACAATGTGGCCAATTCTTGGTCTTTTTCTGTTTCCTTGTTGGTCATGGTCACACAATCAAGGAGTTGGGTTGTAGTCTCATAGGAATGTCGCATCAAGCAGACCAAAGAGAGTTGGTCAGCAATTATTCTATCATCAGGGCCAAAACCCCGATAGAAGCATTCCAGAAACATCTTATCTGGAATTCCATGAGTTGGGCATTGTTTCAATAGGGACTTAAACCTTTGCAAAAACTTATAAATGGCTTCACCCTCCAATTGCTAGAAATTTAGGATGTTATCCCTAAATATCATCAATTCAATGGAGGGTGATTCATTGGGTCACTGCTGATACCAGATAGGCTCCTTTATTCTGCTAAAAATAGCAACACAAAAACCAAAGCTAAAAATTAAGTAAGTTCAACTATGACTAACAAGAACAAAATCCAACTTAACTAAAAATTCTCGAACAACACCACTCCCCGGCAGTGGCGCCATTTTTATTTCACGTATCAGGACACTTCATCCAATACTAAGTGCCAAGGTAGACAAACGGGTGATTGTAACTGATAGTAAATAGCTGTAAATCAGTGAATATGCTAGACTTTAGTAGGGATAAACTTTTTCTCAAACAATTTATCCCGAATAAAATTGGTTTCTCTCGAACACCAATAAGCAGCAATTAAAAATAGCCTACGCTTTAATCCATTCAATCTCTCGAGCTGAATATGTGGAAAATGATTTAGATTCACTCTCTCGAGCTGAACCCATGACAACCCAATACCCACAGACCATCAAATCAGTAACCTTGGTTCTAAAGCCTCTCTCTCGAGCAAGCGAAAAGCACGAAGGTAGAGTTGCATTTCCAACTACAACCCTTTAGATTAAGCCTCAATTACTGAATGAAATCACTTTTAAACAGCATTTAAACTATCAATTAACAATACCCAACAGCTAAATCAGCCCATAATCACACCCCACGATAAAAAGATAAAAATTGTTACCAAATTGTGTTTCCATCAACTAAGTAAGATTAATTTCATCTTTACAAAGGTCAAGGTTGAATAATCTCAAAGACCCAATTCCAATTTCTCAAAAATCGAAATCTTCAAAGCTAAGGAAAAATGTTGTCTCAATACTCTCAGTTCTAAGCTCCAAACATAAAAAAACTGCTAATTCTTATTCTAAAAAGAAAACTATAAACTAAACTAAGAATTTAAAAATGTATTTATAATCACCAAAATTGTGATGAGAAGGACCATTCGGTGCAATAAGTCAGGATCGCCGATCTACTCGGCGATCCGCCCTTTGGTTAATTCCATCGCCTTTTTGCTTTGGCCTTCAGCATCTTCAAGTTCTGTAACTTGGGACAATCTAGCACTGCATTGCGGAACCTTTCGGCGACACGTCGACTGCTTCTTTCTATCGCCGACTTGATTTTCTCTTTCATGGATTGGCACTTTGGAACTTTAGGCGAGATCATGGCCATTCGACGACTCGCCCAATGGGTGTGTTAATCATCAGGCCTTTTTTTCTTCATTATTTCAGCTGCTTTGTTCCTTTTTACTCATTAGTGTCCATGCTTTGTTCCTCAATACAAATATCTGAAAATCAAGGATTTATATTAGTTATTGGAATAAAATATGCATTTGAGGACACTAAATCTATTAAAATAAAGCCTTAAATGAGTCCAAATCATAGACTCTTCATGAACTCTTATGGATCTTCCTCAACCTTAGAGCCATGAAACTTTGTAGGATTCATCCTTGTGTATTCCCTCACTCTAGATGCCACCGTACCCATATTTGGGTTCACGGGAACCGCAACCTCCCTATTGTCTTGGGCCGTCACTGCTTGGGCCAACTCTTGAAAGGCAGCCCTAAACACTGCATTAGTCACTTGTCCGGCCAAAGGATCGACTGAAGCTTGAGGAGCTTGAGAAGGAGCTTGAGGAGGAGCTTCTTGATTCACATTCTCTCCCACATTCCTCCTAGCATATGCTCTTTGATTAGCCATATCCTATAGAGTATCAGATACGGATCAGAAGAGAGACGTTATAAAGTTAAACTCTATCGCATGACTTTAGGGTAATGAAAGAAGTGGAGTTTCCTAATCATTTTGTAGCCTCTCATTCATAAATGTGGCGCGCTTTACACTTATGAATAAAACTCTACTCGACGTGGCTTATTAGTAATCCTAAGACCTTTCTAAACCTTGTGCTTTGATGCGAAGTGTATCACGACCCAAGGTAGCCCCTAGGCATAACATGGCGTATAAGACCCTGAAATGCCCCATACAAGCCACATAGCTTTCATTATACAAGAAATAGAATAAAGGAGTTAAAGAGGAATATTTCAAGTCCAAACCATTTTATAAGGGTAAAGCGGAAGTCTAAAACATTAGTCTCAAAGCCATCTAGTACATAAGAATAAATATGAGTGCGGCTCGTACATCATATTTAAAAATTGAAAGTAAGGAAAAATTGAAACAATAAATGTATGTCTTTAAGCATGAGGACTCACCAAAGCTCAAAATCTTATCAACGAACTCTAGCCACAAAACTGCGAACCCTAACTCTCGAACCCTACTTTTGGGGAAATGTAGGCAAGAGTATGTGTTAGTATAAAATATGTACCAATTATGATAGCCATGCATAAAACATATGAAAACTTGCTTAATGAGAGATACCTTCATAAGATACAATGACCAACCTAATCATGAGATAAGAGTTAGAAAAAATGAGTCATAAAACATGGTCAATGCACATAATCATCATCTTAAACATGTATGAGATACTTCCTTGAAGTAAACATAGTTCATCATAGCTTGCTTGTGGGAAGTAGCCAAAACCGACATATAAGACCATGAGAGTTATTATCATGGAATCTGGTGTCTCCCACACCAAAAATAGTTGTCCTACTTGCCACGGTCACTACACCACAAATGACTTTTAGTGGCAATTATTTTGGGGCATTACCATAATTGCCGCTAATTAGTATTCTACAGTCAACTTATCCTGGCAATTAAACATTAGTCGGTAAACACCACCTTTTTAATGGCATTTAGTAAAAATACCCAATAAAATCTAGTGTCCATTATTTTATCTTTTTGTTTTATTTATGGTTCGGAAAAATCTCATCTGAAACCTTGATCGCCATAGCTTTCGATCTGAAGCCGCTCATCTCCTTTCATGGTACTCTGTTTGTCCCTCCGATCATACTTTCATCGAAGCACCTCTTGTCGTTGAGTATTAGTTAGGGAATAAAAAATTCTAGGGTTTGGATCTCTCTCTTCCTATTTTTTAGGGTCTAAAGTAATCTGAAGACATAACTCAACTAGTATATGGATGCACAATACAATGACTCCACTCTACTTGATGGTCTGTTGCTTAAGCACTTTGATTGTTTCAATCAGGTTGGTTTGATTATCATTTTCATTCAGTTTTGAAGTTTCTATCAAATGTGGTATTGTGTTCCGTTTGGTTGAACGTTTTGGCAGATGTGATTCTCTTATTGTTAAGTTCAATTTTAAGGTAATCTTCATTGATTTTTACGCTCTATTTTGTCCCATTGTTTGGATGGAAGTTTATAATTCTACCACTGTTAAGTTCAATTCTAGCTAATTTTTGTTCATTTATGGGGGGAAAAATTTAGTTGTCATGTAGTCTTAGCTTTGTAGAAAGTGATGTATTGTATTTTGAGAGTGTCAGGTTCGTTAGGTTTTCATTTGATTCAGTTATGAAGATTTAGGTGTTCTATTATGCTCTGTATATGTAGTAATTTCTCTACTATTAAGTTCAATTTTAAGATGATATTCCTTGATTTAGGAGTTCTATTATGCTCTATATATGTAGCATATCTTGTTGCTTAGCTCATGAATCGGCAGAACTGCAGAAGGACCAAGTATCACTTGTTGTTAAAGATTCCAAAATCACTTACTAATTGTGAAAAGAGGATGCAGATCAGTAGGCGTAACTTATGGTAAAGTAGTTGTATGGTCGGGATATATGCTGAATAAAAGAAAAAGGATTGGATTTGAGGGCAGAGACAGGAAGAGAAAGAGGTGGGGATCGAGCGTAATGGGCTTCAAAGCAGCTGCTTTAGGTGATAGTCGTGTAGAGAAGTTGAAAAGTTCTATGATGTTGCGGTCTATCCCTCCGATCATACTTTAGGTATACTCTCTATCCATCCAATCATACTTTCAATAGGGATTTCTATTTCACAGCGTTGATTTTTCTCATGAATTCTTGAGTCCTAACAGTTGCATTAATTATTTTTAATCCAGGGATTTATAAGAAGAATGGTTAAATTATGGTTTCGTGCAATTGAGGGCTAAATCAAATGAGGTCTACGGTGAGTGGGTTACTTAATAAATATTAATTTAGTGCCTTGTAATGAAGTATTTTGATTAGAGTAACCATAGTGAGTTATATTGTTCACGATATTTATGAAATTATTGTCTATCTTATGCTTTTTTTTTACAAATTATTTTTTTACTTACATTAATGTTTTGTGTATGACTATGAAATCGTGATTTATGAGGATAGTAGTGTGTAGTTTCTAGAGAGTTGTACTCTGTGCATTGGTGAAAACATAGCTGAAAAACATTTGGCGAGGAGCACTTGCATTTGATAGCGAAATAAAATATAATTCATCATAAGTTGTGAATCAGTCACATTGTCTTAGCATATTCTCTTCACAGGCTGAGATTGGGTTGGGACTTCTTTATTAAATATGTTCATTCATATTTGAGAGTTTAAATTTGATGGAAGTTGCATGTGTCCCATCATGTAAATACTATCCCTAATTTTCATTGACATGTATTTCAACTCTTGTGCAGCTGTTGAAACTTATGTATCATGCTCCTGCTACTGTTGGTTACCATCAGAGCATGTGGGCTACTATTGGGAGGCATGTAAATCCTATGGTTCACAATAGCTATGTGATGTTTATAAGAAAACAACATTTTTTTGGAAGTTTTTAACCTTGGTTTTATCACTAAGTATTTTTTTGGTCCTAATTCGGCAGGTACTGTAAATGTGAAATGTCATACAATCCTGATGACCTCATGGTTCAATGTGAGGGCTGCAGTGTAAGTCTGATTCTCCACATTTTTCTCATGGTAAGTAATGTATTATTATCTGGTTTCTTATTTATTAATGTATAAATTACTTACTATAAGATTTTACAATTCATTTCGGTCATGCCTAATTTATTTTACATCAATTTAACATTATAGGTTATAGATGGAATAGAGCCAACACGTGCAAAAATCTACATATGAACTCATACAAAGCGTAGAGATGGTATACCATTGGATGAGGAGCCTTCAAATGCCATTGTAAGATCCCTTATACACTTTTACCGTTCAATTGTGAAAATTCTATCTTGAAAATTAATTGGGAAAAAATGCTTCCAAAGTTAAAATATGAGGAATTAGTAAATTGCAACTAATCTGTATGGGAATTGTTCTGCAGTTCAAAAATGTAAAAAGATTCGATTTTTACGACAAGGTAAGTACCAAGTGATAGAATAAAAATAGTTCAAAATCTTGTTATCTTGTTGTTATTAATTGTGTTCTTGATTTGGTTTGTTTTTTCTAGCTCTAAATTTGGAACTGGCTGATCATGATGATCTGCATTCATTTCGAGAGGAGGTATTACTCGATTTACTATTCGTGTATCTAAGTTATTATATGTACATACCCCTAACTGTTGCATTATCTACCAAATGATGTTCTTATCAGTGGTTGAGTCGGTATTTTGACTATGGAGTTCAAAATATATGAAGTAAACAGACGAAGAAGCTAAGAAAAAATAATTTTGACCATGTAGTGTAATTTTCCGAAAATAGTTGCACTGCCTAGCTATGTCCATGCTTTTATATCTCTTTTGCTCTGAATCCCCAAGAGTCAAACAATGTGCCATATCCAATAAACAAACATAAAATGCACATATTTTCTTGCTAATATTATTTTAATTGTCGTATGTGAAAAAAAGTATTTGTTTGTTGGAATTCAACGTGTTTTTAAGTGGCCTGTCTATTCTTGTTTCTATTCAAATAATTTCACATCCTAGAAAGGAAAACATGTTATTGAAAATTGGACTGAAAATCTTGTCTTCTATAGTTTGTGTCATACGTTACAATATTTGTTGTTTTTTCATATGCCATATTCAGTGTGCTGTCTGTTCTTCTTACTCTGACAAGAATCCACTTTGAACTACACGATTCACTCTGATTTAGTCTTCATGTTGTTTATTGTTCATTCTCTGACTACAATAAGATTTCTTTAGCTAATGTTTTTCACCATTGTTCGGTAGGACTTCACCAACATTACTATTGCATTTTCTTGGATATGAATATGAATTTAGTATCTCCTTGTTGAGGCTTTTTCAATGCATATTGTTGCAGCTTTTAAGTTTATCTTGGTGTCCTCTTTGATCAGTTTCTTAATCTGCACTTATTTTGTTTGCGTCTGGTGAATTTATTTGAGATGCTACTATTGTGTGGATAATTTTTTCTGTATTGTTGTTGCAATGCTAATTTTACTTAGAGGTGATCTGATTTGTTCATATATTCTTTGGTTTATGTTTCATTGGAATAAGTTTTAACATAGTGTGATGTTCTAGATCAAAGACAATTGTTCATATAGTGAAAAAAAAAAGCTTCCATCTTTTCAACTATGCATTACTTTCTACATTATGTTCCTATTCTTTTCTAATTCAGGAACTTTGTGTTTCTCATTGACAGTTTAACACTATGGGATGTTCTTAGATCAACGATAATCATATGGAAAGATTCGTTAATCTTTCCAAATGTGTTATGGGTTGCATTATGTTCATGATCTTGCATATTCAAAACTTGGTGCTTCTCTTGACATTGATTACTCATTTCTTGTAATCTAATCATATGCTGCTATATGTGTACAGTGGGATATTTATTCAAATGGTGAGCTTGTTCAAGGAAAGACATTGATCCAGAAAGCTGACACATTTTGCATTAGGAAAAATAACAGTGGCTTAATTGCCTTATTTTCTTCATTGTTGAACACATTCTTTCTATTGTCATAATTCATACTTTCTTTTACTGCTACAAGATAAGAAAGTGAATGCATTAAGATTGTTTGTTCTTCTTTTAAGCGAATGACATTGTTTTGAGTTTGGTAATTCTTCTTTACTACCTTCAAACTTATCTCTTTTGTGCATTTTATTTTTGATGTAATAAAAGAGGGTTAAATATGTGGATTAAGGTGAATTCACGAACAGTTTTAAGTCGTTACAATAATTGAGTGACAATTATTATCTTTGCCGGCAATAGCAAAAGCCACAAATATGCTTGTTCCTAAGGTAGTTTTAATGGCAATAGTAAAGGCCGCTAAATAAATGCCGCTAAAAGTAATTACTTTTAGCGGCAATAATAAGGGTCTTTACCGGCACTCGACATAAATGCCACTAAAGGCTTTAGTGACATTGGATCGAATGACATTTAATCAAATGCCGGTAAATGTATTTGTGGCAATAAATATTGCCGCTAAAAGGAAAATTTATTGCCGCTAAAGGTCTCTTTTGGTGTAGCGGGTAAGGACCATGAACTTCTAGCTTATGTGGATCCACTAGCTAATGTCTATCTAGACAATCCTATGTTGGCACATAGTTAATGGGACGTGGGTAATCGCCACTTGTCCACTCAGTTCTAAGCTTACCTTCCACAGAATAGTTCTTAATCATATTTATCTTAGCTCTTAAAGGAACATAGGTAATCGCCTATTGTCCTTACATCATGTGACATGGGTAATCGCCTCTTGTCTTTCAATTAGAGAACATGGGTAATCGCCTCTTGTCTTAACATTAGAATAACTCCTTAACATTGGTTCATTTTAGGTGAGAAAGCCTTTCAACCTTAAGAATCCTTATTATGTGAGAAAATCTTTCACAATTCATGCTTATATGTGTATATGAGAAATCCTTTCAACAACACAATAATAGCAACATCATTGATACTTCAATCTCAAAGAATCCTTAAAACATTTACATAGATTTCATGATGAGAACATGCTTGATTTCATAAACTTCTTTTTCATAATCCAAAACCTACATTATATAATCATAACTTGGAAAACATGGGGATTACATGGGTCCATGGGGATCATCATGAAAATATAAAATTAAGTCAATTCATGCATAAGAGATCATAATTCAATCAATTAAATCAATAATTAAGAGGAACCATAACATAGAAGAGAAACCCTAACTCAATTAGGGAATTCTAACTTAGAAAATTGGAGAAATTTGGGAACTCCATGAAGGAAAGGCTTTCATGGATGAAAACTATCATACCTCAATGTCAATTTCTTAACTTCGATGGAGGAATTGGAGACTTGGCTTGAAACCCTAGGTTGGTTCCTTCTTCAACTTCTAGAGAGAGAAATATTTAAGAGGTCTTCTTTGGTGATTTCGAGAGAATGATTTCAATTGGGAAAATTTTGGGGTTAAAACTTTTATATATGGGTTTTGGTGAAGGGTAAAACGACATAGTATTAGGATAAAATAATTAGGAAAAGACCCAAAAGCCCCTCAAAATTATAACTGCTGACGCAGTCGACGGTGGGGACTTACGCTCCGTGGGTCCACCTACGGACCATCCATGGGATAAGGATATTTCTAATAAAAACCCACCCTCTACTAATGGGAGAGCTTCCATCTCAATATCCTCTCAGTGCTAAGCGTAAATCCCCAGAATAGTCATTATCTTACTTATCTTATTATTAAGAGGCATTAGTAATCGCCACTTGCCTTATCATCCATGGAAGACACATCAAGTAGACAATCCAAGCTAGGTTTCATTAGAATAGCTCCTAAATTTTGATTCAAAGTTTAGTTGAGAAAATCTTTCAACTCCAAGAATCCTTTATGTGAGAAAATCCTTTCACAATCATTCTTTCATGTGTATATGAGAAATCCTTTCACAACACAACAATAATCACATTGATACTTCACTCTCAAAGCATCCTTGAAACATTTACATCAATTTTATAAGAACATGCATGATTTCATAAACTCATCTTTCATAGTGCAAAACTCAGATTATATCATCATATCTTAGAAAACATGGGTTATGCATGGGTTCTTGGGGATTCACCTTAAAACATGGAATTCTCTCTATTCATACATAATAGTTCATAAAACAATCAATTGAAACAATATTGAAAAGAACCCATGACATAGAAGAAAACCCTAACTTCAATTGAAGAATTCCAACTTGTAAATTGGGGGATTTAGGAACTCTATGGAGAAAAGAGCTCTGTAGATGAAGATTATCATACCTCAATACCAAAAGTATTACTTTAATGGTGGAAATGGAGACTTGACTTAAAACCCTAGCCTTCTTCTTCAAGTTTCTAGAGAGATAAATATTTGAGAGGATGACTTGATCTTCTTTTAAGAATTTCAGAGAATGAGTTGATATGGGTGATTTTGGGGGTAAAAACCATTATATAGGACTTTCGGTATAAGGAAAAACGACATAGTATTGAGTTAAAACAATTAGGAAAGGACCCAAAAGCTTTATAAAATAACTGTCGGACATTACCAACGGCTAGACCTACGGCCCGTTGGTCAGACCACAGACTATCATGGTCAGTCGTGGGTGAAATCAGAGACTTCCCATTTTGGACCCCCATCGATCGAACCCATGTAAGGTCTGTGGGTCTACCTACGGGCCGTATACCCCACCATGTGTTCCAACTTTTTATCTTAAAATCTCACTAAGTTTGGGACCCACATATGAGACCTACCTTTGGTTCGTGCATTGGACAATGGGTTATCCTAGTGAACCATATCAAAAATACTGAAACCTTGACATTTTGGAAATTTTGGATTGGCCAACCACAGTCCCACATATGGTTTGTGGTCCTGCCTACAACCTTTGGTGGCTCCATTTGTGCTGGCAGCAGAGTTTTTGGAATATCTTAAATTTTCATCATTTGGAATTTGAGGTGTTACATTATCTCCCCCTTGGGAACATTCATCCTCGATGAGATTCAAGACATCATAAGGAGGGTAGGAACTTAACCTAATAGCCCAACCTGAATGCAATTCACATAAATGCACATATTTGAGGAGGAAACATCAACTCCAACCCAAATCATGATCAAAACATCATCGCACGAAGATTAAATTCAATTGATGCCCAAATGCACATAAACATGAAGGAATCAATCAAGTTAACTTATTTTTCTCAAATTTAAGCTTTTCATGAACATGCATAAATGAAGAAATCATGGGAATAACTCAAACACATGATACCAAAAGAGAAAACCATGAGGAACTAAATACCTCAAGCTAGAATAGGGATAGAATGAAAGAGATAAGGATAACAGAACATCATATCGGCCTCGGCTTCCCAATTATCACCCTCAACTAACTTATTCCTCCAAAGAACCTTTACAGAAGCAACTTCTTTGTTTCTTAACTTTTTGAATTACCGGTCTAAAATCTAAACCAAAACTTCCTCATGAAAAAGATTCTACTTAATTCCCAAACTTTCTAAGGGAACAATAGATGCTGGATCTCTAACAAATTTCTTCAACAAAGAGATATGCCAAATCATTAGCCAAATCAAGCTCATAAGCGACCTTACCAATTCACCTCAAAATTTGATATGGGCCCACATAGCGAGGACTAAACTTCCCTTTCTTCCCAAATCTCATTACACCCTTCATGGGTAAGATTTTCAAGTAGACCCAATCATGAACATCAAACTCAAGATCTCTTCTTCTAGCATCCGCATAGGGCTTTTGTAAACTTTTAGCCATTTTCAACATTTCTCTAATAAGCCGAACTTTCTTCAAAGCCTCATGTACCAACTCGGGACCTATTGATGATTCCAAGGTTTGGACTCATTTAGGGCTTTATTTTAATAGATTTAGTGTCCTCAAATGCATATTTTATGCCAATAACTAATGTAAATCCTTGATTTTCAGATATTTGAATTGAGGAACAAAGCATGGACACTAATGAGCAAAAAGGAACAAGGCAGCTGAAAGAACGAAGAAAAGAAGGTCTGATGATCGCTTAAACCAATGGGCGAGTAGCTGAATGGCCATGATCTCGCCTATAGTTCCAGTGTGCTAATCCCTGAAGGAGAAAATCAAGTCGGCGATAAAAAGGAGTAGTCGGCAGTTGCCGAACGGTTCCGCGATGCAGTGCTAGATCGCCCAAAGTTAAAGAACTTGAAGATACTGAAGGCCAAAGCAAAAAGGCGATGAAATTGACAAAGGGTGGATCGCCGAGCGGATCGGCGATCCCGACTTGTTGAGCTGAAATGTCCTTCGCAGCACATTTTTGGCAACTATAAATACATTTTTAAATTCTTATAATAGTATCTAATTTACCAGTTATCAATTTTCATATTAGAATTTTTGAGTTTTAAATTGAGAGTTTGGAGACAATATTTTCCTTAGCTTTGAAGATTTGAAGATTTCCATTTTTGAGAAATTGGAAGTGGGTATTTGAGATTCTTCAATCTTGACCTTTGTAAATACAAAATGAATCTTACCCAGTTGATGGAAACACAATTTGGAAATGATTTTTTATCTTTTTATAATGTCTAGCGAAAACCCCAATTCTTGGGGTGTGATTATGTGATTATGGGTTGATTTATATGCTGGGTATTGTTAATTGATAGTTTAAATGTTGTTTAAAAGTGATTTCAATCAGTAATTCTGGTTTAATTTAAAGGGTTGTGGTTGCAAATGCAACTCTACCTTCATTTTTTTGGCTTGCTCGAGAGAGGGGTTTTAAAACCAAGATTACTAATTTGATGGTCTGTGGTATTGAGTTGTCATAGGTTCAACTCGAGAGAGTGAATCCTAAACCCTTTTCCACATATTCAGCTCGAGAAAGTGAATGGACTAAAGCGTAAGTTGTTCTTAATTGCTGCTTATTGGTGTTCGAGATAAACCAATTTGATTCGAGGTAAATTGTTCTAGAGAAAGTTTATCCCCACTAAAGTCTAGCTTAATCACTGATTTACAGCTATTTACTATCAGTTGCAATCACCCATTTGTCTACCTTAGCCTATAATCCAATCACATCCCAAGAACCCGTCTCTTTACTTGTTTTATTCGTGTTATTTGTTGCTATCGTAGTTGATAATTACAACCAAACCCCCCATATTTGATACTAGTGTCACCCCTAAATTTGAAGTATGCTTTTATTCCTAAATTTATTTACCTATGATTGACTTGAACATATTTATACTTGTCTCTTGAATCTTAAGCACGTACCATTCCCTGTGGGATTCGACCCCAACTCACTTAGTTAGGTTATATTACTGACTAACGATCGTTGGCACTTATAATTGGAAGAAGTGTCCTGATACGTGAAATCACCTATCAACGCACCTTCACCCTCTTCAAACAAACCTATAGGAGATCTACACCTCCTACTTTATAGGGCCTCAAATGGAGTCATGTCAATACTTGAATGATAGTTATTGTTGTATGCAAATACAATCAAAGGCAAGTGATCATCTTAAATACCCTTGAAGTTAATTACACATGCTCTCAACATATCTTCCAAAGTTTGGATAGTATGCGCCAATTTCCCATCATTTTATGGATGAAAGGAAGTACTAATTTTAACACGAGTACCAAGACCCTTTTGGAAAGATTTCCCAAACTAAGAAGTAAATTGGGTACCACGATCAAAGATAATGGATAGGGGCACTCCATGCAACCTAACACTTTCCCTCAAATCCAACTTAGCATAATCCTCCGACGTATAAGATACCTTGATGGGAATAAAATGAGCTACTTTCTTCATTCAATCAACAATAACCCAAATCGAGCCTTGTTGTCGTCGGGTTCTTGGTAAACCAACAATGAAGTCCATGTTCAATTTTCCCACTTCCAAGTAGGAATGCTAATATCTTGATATAAACCTCCCGACTTTTGATGTTCAAATTTTACTTGTTTACAATTAGGACACTTAGCCAATAATTCTGCAATGTCCTTCTTCATCTCATTCCACCAATAGACCTCTCTCAAGTCACGGTACATCTTGGTGACTCCCGGGTGAATGTAATATCAAGAACTATGGGGTGCTAATATGATTTTCTCTCTCAAATCATCTACATTAGGAACACACAACCGACCTTGATATCTAAGCACTCCATCTCCCCCTTAGTAAAAAGCCACTATAAACTTTTTAAGAACCGTTTCCTTCAATTCCACCAAAGTTCATATCAAGACCTTGTTTACCTTTCACATCTGCCACAAATTATGATTCAAAAACATTGTGAACCATAACACACCTTTGGTAAAGTCAACTAACCGAATACCTAATCTGGCTAATCTATGAACATCTCGAACCAACTCTTTCTTATCATCTTCAATGTGAGAAACACTACCCATTTACAAACGACTAAGAGAATTTGCCACCACATTCACCTTGTCGGGGTGAAAGAGAACACTCATGTCATAATCCTTTTAGTAACTCAAGCCATATTTTTTGGTGAAGATTCAAATCTTTCTGCTTAAACACATATTGTAAATTCTTATGGTCGGTAAAAACAAATACATAAACACCATACAAATAATACTTCCAACTCTTTAGAGCAAACACAACTACCGCCAGTTCAAGGTCATGGGTAGGGTAATCCTTTTCATGAATATTAAGTTGCCTTGAAGCATAGGCAATGACTTTACCATTTTGCATAAGTACACATCCTAATCCAATTCTTGAGGCATCACAATAAACAACAACTCCATTAGTTCCTTCCGGTAAAATTAACACTGAAGCGGAAGTAAGTCTATCTTTCAAATCTTGTAAAATCTTTTCACAAGCTTCGAACCATATCAACTTAACATTCCTTTGAGCCACAATCGAAGGAAATCCTTTAATGAACCTTCCATAGTAACCAGAAAAACCCAAGAAACTCCTCATATCCAAAGGGAATAGAGGTCTAGGCCAACTCTTGACTGCATCCATCTTCTTAGGATCTATTTCAATACCCTTGCCGGAAATAATATGACCAAGAAAAGCTACTAACCTTAACCAAAACTCGCATTTGCTAAACTTTTCAAAGAGTTACTGGTCCTTGAGGACTTGCTACACAACCCTCAAATGATCGTGATAATGCTCAACTACACTTCATCTGATTCTAAGTGTAGGCAGTCGCAATTAAGTATAATTTGGTAAAGGAATGTCATACCGCTATGCTTATCAATGATATGAACATTTCTCATCTCATGATTCATGCTAAACAAATTGAAGAATAGAAACTTAAGAAAAGGTCTAAGAAGGTAAAGAGGGCCAAAGTCGGTGATGGTGACCTTTCACATTCAAGGTTTGGGAGACATCGTCGTTCTAAATTCTAACAAAGTTTTTTCGGTCAAGGCTCCTCCAATAATCCTCCCCTGTTCAACATTGTTAGAGTGTCTAACCCTATTACTCAAAGAGGGAATGGGGGTGGATCTTCATTATCTACTTGTGCTAAGTGTGGAAGGAAGCACGAGGGCAAATGCTTATCTGACACAGATGGTTGCTTCGGTTTTGGTAAGAGCGGTTACAAAATAAGGGATTGTCCAATACTTATGGCTAAGGGGAGAGAAGGTAAACTAGCTTCACCTAGTGGTTCGGGTTCAAGTACTCCAAAGAAAAATCGATTATGTACACTTCAGACTCGTCATGAGCAAGAGGGTTCTCCCAAAGTTGTTACCGGTATTGAAAGTCTTCCAACTTGATTTTTATGCTTTACTTGACCCCGGTGCTGCCTTGTCTTTTTAAACGCCATATGTGGCTATGAGGTATGATATTCTTCTCGGTGTGTTGTTAGATCCCTTCTCAAACTCTACACAATTTGGTTATTCTATTGTGGCTAAGAGGGTCTACAAAAAGTGTCCCGTCTCCTTGTCCCATAGAGTCACTCTTGTTGACCTTGCAGAGCTTGATATGCTAGAGTTTGATGTTATCCTTGGAATGGATTGGATGCATGCATGTAATGCTTCTATTGATTGTAGAACCCGTGTAATCAAGTTTTAGTTTACAAATGAACCCACCCTAGAGTGGAAAGGGACAAATTCTATGCTTGAGAGTCAGTTTGTTTCTTGTCTTAAATCTAGAAAAATGATCTCTAAGCATTGCATATACCATCTCATTTGGTTTAGGGAAATGGATTCTGAAGCCCCGCCCCTACTCTTGAGTCGGTCCTCGTTGTTAACGAGGTTTCAAAAGTGTTCCCCAATAATTCACCCGGTGTTCCTCCCGTAAGGGAAATAGACTTAGGTATTGACCTTCTCCTAGATACATAACCTATCTCTATTCCTCCTTATCGTATGGCTCCGGTAGAACTTAGGGAATTAAATGAGCAGTTGAAAGATTTGTTGGATAAGGGTTTCATCCGACATAATATCTCTCTATAGGGTGTTCCAGTTTTGTTTATTAGGAAGAAAGATGGTTCACTCCATATGTGTATTGACTACCGTCAATTGAACAAGGTTACTGTTAAGAACAAATATCCTCTCCCAAAGATAGATGACTTGTTTGATCAAATTCAAGGATCAAGTTACCTTTCTAAGATTGGTTGTCGATCGGGTTATCACTAATTGAGAGTGAAGGAAGATGACATTCCGTAGATGACTTTTCGAACTAGGTATAATCATTATGAGTTTTTGGTGATGTCGTTTGGTTTGACAAATGCTCCGGCCGCATTTATGGATTTGATGAATAGGGTGTTTAGACAAGACCTTGATATGTTTGTGATTGTGTTCATTGATGATATATTAATCTATTCAAGGAATGAAGACGAGCATACAGATCTGATGAGTCTGGGATTTCGACTCATTTAGGTCTTAATATTTAGAGTTTTATTGCTCTCAATGCCTATTTTATTCTCTAATACAATATTTAAACGTTAATTTTCAGTATTGAAGGTAAAAGAGAAAGGCAAGGACATTATCGGGCAAAAAGAAGCGAAAAAAGCTCAAGAAAAGCAAGGCTGATGCTCACCAAAGCCACTCAGTGAATTGTCGAGTGGCTCTTCAGCTCGCCAAAACGTTACAGCAGGCTAGCCCATGGACAAAGTAAACTTGATGATGAAACTGGAGTTGGGCAACATGCCGACTAGATCGGCGATGGAGGCTGAGCCCACCTAAAGTTACAGATTAATTGGTGAAAAAGGCAATCCAAAAAGGCGAGAAGAAAGAGCTACTTGCGCATCGTCAAATAGGTCGGTGATCCCGACCTCGATCACCTAAAGTTACATCAAAGAAAGGGTAAACATTCAAGCCAAGAAAGCGATGAAAGGAACAGTCGGTGCATCACCGATCTGGTCAGCGATGCCCGACTAATTTCACCGAATGGTTTAGAACTTGAAAATCTGGGAACGTATAAATGCGATTTTAAAAGGATAGTTCCAGTGTTCTGAAGTTTCGGAGAGTTCCCACGTTGTCTAGTTTTAGGGTTTTGATCCCTAAAACTGTTCTTTGAGTTTTTGAGTAGAGATTTAGGGTTTATTTGATTTTAAATTCAATTTTTGCATTTTTAAGACTTGTTGATAGTTACCCAAGCTAATGGAAAACATAGTTGGTAGCTATTTCTTGCTCTTTATCATGTATGGCTAAAACCTCCTTTCTTGGGGGTGTGATTATGTGATTGAATGCTTCAATTTGATTATGGGTGTTAGTATTTACTAATTTTTATGTTGATTTGAAGTGGGTTCAATTGATAGTTGAGTTTTAATTGATGAAATGTAGTTGCAAATACAATTCTAGCCTAGTATTGTAAGCTTGTTTGAGAAAGAGGTTTTAGAGTTAAAACTATTAATTGATGATTGTAGTGATTGAGTTATTGTAGACTTAGCTTGAGAAAGTGGGACTAAATTCAATCGTACCAATATAGCTTGAAAGAGTAGATTAATTGAGGTATTGGGCTATTTATATTTGTTATGCTTGTCGAGGTTAGAGAGAACTCGCTTTATTCATGATAGTTGATTGAGAAATGACTATTACACCTAAAGCCTAGCCTACCCAAAATGATTCAACGATTTCTAGTAAATAATAACCACCCATTTAACGAAATTGGCATTCAATTGATCACACTCCCAAGGATCTCTCTCTACTTGATTACCCCCGTGTGTTCGTAGTTGTTAATTATTCAGTCTAATCCCCCCAATTGACATTAATTGTCAAACCCCTGCCATTTACTTTAATTGTTTCAAAAATGTCTACTTCTACAAATGATTAGAACAATATTTCACTTTCTAATTGAATTTTGTACCGTATCACTCCTTGTGGGATTGACCCCAAATCTTCGTTGGGTTTATACTTGATTGCGACAACCTACACTTCGAATCGGATGAAGTGTAGTTGAGCGTTATCAAAAATGGTGCTACTGCCGGGAAGTGGTGTTTAGAATTCTTTTAGTGAAGTTTAGTTGTGAACTGATTGTGTTGTAGTTGAATCAACTAATTTTTGTGCTTTGTTGGTTGCTCTTAAACAGGTGAAGATATGAGTGTTAACGGGAGCAATGATAGCCAACTTGGGCACAATGATGGCATTGGTAACTTGAACGATGTCAATGAAGATTAGATGGGAAGTTCGGGTGCTATTCGATTGCCTCCAGTTGTGGGCAATACGATGTTTCATGTGACTAGCACTATGTTGCAATTGTTGCAAATGAAAGGTCTATTTAGAGGTCTAGCTACTAACGAACCTCATGACCACAACCGAAACTTTGTGGATGTGTAGGCCATTTTCGTTCAAGAACATTACTCAAGAGTCTGTTCGACTTCATTTGTTTCCCTTTTCCTTAATGGGGGAAGAACCGAAGTGGTTGGCTGAGTTACCAAGGGATTCAATCACTTTTTGGAAGGAACTCACTGATGCATTTTATGTAAGGTTTTTCCCTCCCTCGAAGTTGGTGACTTTGGGAGATAATATTTAGAACATTAAATGAGTGGATGGTGAACCAATTCATGAAACATGGATGAGGTTCTAGAAATTATTGCTCCAATGTCCAACACATGGACTCCCAAACAATATCTTGTTACAATACTTCTACTAGAGTCTAGATTCAGTCAACGAGGGTGTGGCTGACCAGCTCATTCGAGAAGGAATTATGCAACAACCGTCTGTAATAACATCTACTCTTCTTGATGAGATAACAAAAATCAACCGTGCTTGGTACACTATAAAGGATCAAGTGTGTTCTTTGAACTTCAGGATGACAAAGGAACAAATCGAAAAGGACCAAGAGTGGGATGCAAACATGGCTAAGATGATGACCCAATGGATCTATTGTCAAAACACGTCATGGGTAATGGATCTAAGGTTGTGCATGCTATTGGAATTAATGGAGTGAATCCTGATGAAGCGCAATTTAAAGCTATATACAATGAGGAAGTACACTTCCTAACAAATCAAGAAGGAGGTTTCCGGCTAGACTATCCAAGGCTGGGAGGGAACCAAGGCTGAAATAGGGATCTCGATGATAGTTGGAGAGACCGAGTTAGGGAATGACGTGACTATGGTACTAATTGGAGAGAGTGGGACGCTGACAAAGAACGATATGTACCTCTCCATGAGCATAAAAATCAAAAAGAACAAACGACCGATCCTGGAAATTTCTGCACTGAAGATATGCTTGCATGCATTCTCAACAAAGTGGAAAGATCGGACAAAGTGCTAAAGGAAATGAAAGATGACGTCTCATCTCTAAACCAAACAGTTACCTCACATTTGGTATCGATTAAGCAGCTGGAAACACAAATGGGTCAAATCTCAACTCATTTAAACCCAAGACCAAAAGGAGGCTTACCGAGTGACACCATGGTCAACCCAAAGAATGAAGCTTGAAAGCATGTCTTCGTCGTTCCATGGCGTGAAATAAGGTACTTCTTGGGAGGCAACCCAAGTTTTGAGTTTTAATGTTGTTGTTTGAATAATGGTGTTAGATGTGTAGGTTGAAAATTCAAAAGTTTGGGAAAAGAGGCAATTAGGCGAGCTTAGGTACCACTCGCCGAACAGGTTGGCGAGCCTGATCTGGACCACCTTTTTTACCAACTAAATGGCTGGATTTTTGTAACCTTCGGTGGACAAAAGTACCATTCGGCGCATCGTGGAATGGTTGGCGACATAAATCACTATCGCCGACTAGGGCGCAAATCGAAGGGTCAAAAAGGCCACAACTGTTTTAAATTTAAAATTTCCCTTCATTTCACATTTTCTGACTTTTGCACTCTTACAATCCAATTTTAGATCATATTTTAATTGTTGCTTTTGTGTTGGGATCAATTAATAGGGGGGATTTTTGCACTTTTGCTTCCGAATTTTCTTGCCTGGCATTTGTATCTACTTTTGAGGTTAGTGTCTTGAACTCAGTGATGAGTCCACAAATTGGACTGATTTAGGGCTTTATCTTAATAGAAATAGTGTCCTCGAATACTTGTTTTATCTCAATACCTGATTAAAATGCTTAAGTTTCAGGTATTTGAAGTTTTACTGGAAGCATGGACACTGAGGAGCAAAATGGAGCAAAAAATGGCTGAAAAGAACAAGAAATGAAAGTCTGCGGATCGCCGAGTCCAACTTGGAGAGTCACCGAATTTACATGCACCGCCCTTTGTTCCAGTACGCGAAGCCTTGAAGGAAATGGATCAAAAGGCGAGGAAAAGAGCCGTCGGCGAGTCGCCGATTAGTTCCGTGAAGCAGTACTGTACCGCCCAATGATCCAGAATATGAGGATGTTGAAGGCAAGACACTGAAGGCGATAAGCTGATTAAAGGGGGGATCACCGAGTTCATCGGTAATCTCGACTAATGTCGCCGAATGATCCTCTGCAGCACAATCTGTGAAAACTATAAATACTAGTCAGAGTTGTAGTCTAAGTGTAGAATATTTTAGAGTAAAAATTATTATTAGTCTATAGTATTTTTCTATATTTTCTCTCATGTTTGGAGAGGGTTTTGTGGAGACTTGAAGAAAGGAGTTCATCTTCCCCAAGATGGAAGTGGGTCTTCTTTATTCTTCTTCCGTAGCTTAATTCAAGGTTTAATTTCTTATACCCATTTGATTTCTTTATCATGTTAGGTATAATATCTTATTTCTTGATGTGTGGCTAAAAAACCCCATTCTTGGGGTGTGATTTAGCAAATATGGGTTGATATTCTTGTTGGGTCTTGCTTGCTGATAGGTTAGATATAGTTTAATGGTGATTTCACCTAGTGGTTGTGGTTTAATCTAAAGGGTTTGTAGTTGCAAATACAAAGCCACCCATGTGTTTTCGGCTTGCCCGAGAGGGAGGTTACGAAACCAAAACCACTAGACTGATGGCCTAAGGAGTCGGTCGACATGAGGTTCAGCCCGAGAGGGTGAGCCCTAGCCCATATCCTAACACTCAGCTCGAGAGAGTAAGTGGGGTAAGGCGTAGGTTGGTCGTCATGCGGCAAATGGGTGTCCGAGAGGAACGCATTTCAAACGGGGTAAGTTGCTCGAGAGGGAACTTATTTCCATTTAAAGCTTAGCCTAGTCACTATTGCCTTGCAGATTTCCTATTGAAAGCATGTACCCAACGATTTATCTCAACTTGTATTGCGGTCACATCCAAATAACCTTCCCCATACTTGATTTTCTTGTTCAGTTTGCTGTTTTATCACTTGTTACAAAACCCTTTTGATATTTGACACTTCTGTGTCACCCCCTTTAATTTACAATGTATTTTATTGTAAATGTTTTTAGCTATGACTAATTTAAACGAAATTCTAATTGGCTACTAATTCTCAGTACCGCTCCATTGAGACACGACCCCAACCTTTGGTTAGGTTACTATATTATCGACGATCGTAGACACTCATACCGTAGGATAGTGTCGTTGGTCACGATAAGCATCACTCGACTCAAATATTTAGTAGTTTGTGAGGCATGATTGTATTTTGTTAGATGTATTGCTTGATGTTCAATAGTTAATTAATTTTTAAGTGGGTGTCATTGTCGTATCATGTTTATGTTTGAGTTCTAACCCATAATTATTTACTCCCGTGTTTTAATTGATTAAAACCATGAGTGTATATTGTTTGTATGTTGGGTTTGGTGTGGGTGAAGTCTGAGTAACTCGAATTGTACCGATCAACTGATTTTTCCCAATGATAGAGCGGGTGATGTCATTCTTAAGGGCTAAAGACATTGATTGGTCAATTTTAGACAAATCTGGTGAAGTCTGAGTACCCCGGGGTCATTATTGATATGGATCTGGGCTGAATTTCATAGAATAGTGCTTAAAGGAACACTCGGCGCATCGCCGACCTGGTCGGCGATCCCCGACTTATTTCACCGAATGGTTCTAAAGTTGAAAATCTGGGAACGTAAAAATGCAATTTTAAAAGGAGAGTTCCAGAGTTTTGAAGTTTTGAAGTTTTGAAGAGTTCCCACATTGTCTAGTTTTGGGTTTTTAATCCCTAACATTGTTCTTTGAGTTTTTGAGTAGAGATTTAGGGTTTATTTGACTATGAATTCAATTTGTGCATTTTGAAGACTTGTGGATAGTTACCCAAGCTGATGGAAAACATAGTTGGTAACTATTTCTTGCTCTTCATCATGTGTGGCTAAAACCCCCATTCTTGGGGGTGTGATTATGTGATTGAATACATCAATTAGCTTATGTGGATTTGAAGTGATTTCAATTGATAGTTTAGTTTTAATTGATGAATTGTAATTTCAAATACCATTCTAGCTTAGTATTCTAAGGTTGCTTGAGAAAGATGTTTTAGAGTTAAAACTATGAATTGATGATTGTCGTGATTGGGTTATTATAGACTTAGCTTGATAAAAAAGGGTCTAAATTCAGTCCTACCAATCTAGCCTGAAAGAGTAGATTAATTGTGGTATCGGGCTATTTATATTTGTTATGCTTGTCGAGGCTCAAGAGAACTCGCTTGATTCATGATAGTTGATTGAGAAATGGCTATTACACCTAAAGCCTAGCCTACCCACTAATATTCAATGATTTCTAGTAAATAATAACCACACATTTAGCGAAATTGGCATTCAATTTATTACCCTCGTGTGCCCGTAGTTGTTAATTGTTCACCCTTATCCCCTAAATTGACATTAATAGTCAAACCCCTGCCGTTTACTTTAACTGTTTTAAAAATGTCTACTTCTACAAATGATTATAACACTATTTCACTTCATTATTGAATATTGTACCATATCACTCCCTGTAGGATCGACCCCAACTCTTCATTGGGTTTTTGGACATTCCCGAAAAAGACTTACTCATTCTTGCCCTAGGATCGGCAACAATAGTAGGAGCATATCTAAACAATTGTGTGACCTTTAAAACATATTCCTTCACACTCATATTTTCTTGACGAAGGTCGATGAATTCAAGCACCTTTTCCTACCTTATCTCAAGGGGAAAAAACCTATCAAGGAATGCAACTTTGAACTTTTCCCAAACAAGAGGACCCGCATCTTCCGCCCTCTCTTCTTTTCATTGGTTGAACCATATTTGAGCAACACCCTTAATTTGATAAGAGGTTGATTCCGCCTTTTCCACCGACGTCACTCCCATGATAATCAACACCTTAAACAACTCATCAATGAACTCTTGAGGATCTTCCTCAACCTCAGAAGCAAGACGCATGAAACTCTGGAGGATTCATTCTACTGAAGTCCCTCAGTCTAGTTGTCTTCATACCCACATTTGGGTTCACGGGGATCACAACCTTCCTATTTGCTTGAGACAACACTTGAAAATCAGTCCTAAACTCTGCACTAGTCACTTGTTCGACCAAAAGGTCGACCAAAACTTGAGAAGCTTGAGGAGAAGAATATTGTTCCACATTCTCTCCCGCATTCCTTCTAGCATATGTCCTTCAAGTGGCCATATCTGGTAGAGTATCGGAGAAGGATTAGGAGAGAGACATTATAGAGTTAAACTTTATCGCATGACTTAAGATTAATGAAAGAAGTGGAATTTCCTAAGCATCTTATAACCTCTCATTCATAAATGTGGCATGCTTCACACTCATGAACAAGACTCTATTCTATATGGCTTATGAGACTTCCTAGGACCTTTCTAAACGTTGTGCTCTAATTACCAAGTTTTCCACGACCCAAGGTAGACCCTAGGCGTAACATGACATATAGAACCATGAGAGGCCCTGCACAAGCCACTTAGCATACATCATATAAGATAATAGAAATTTAAGAGAATTTGAAAGATAATTTGAAAATATAAGAGGTTTATAAAATGAAGTGGAAGTCCAACAATGTATCAAAGTCATCTAGTACAAAAAGGGTGATCAGGATGTAACCCGTACATCACTTACAATACTAAAACATGTAAAGACACAATAAATTACGGGCTCAATCCTTGGAAAATGAGGACTCACCAATATTCGATAACTACTACGTGATCCCTAGCCATGGAGATGTGAATCTGAAGCATCAGATCCTACATTTGGTGGAATGTAGGCAAGAGTATGTGTTAGTACAAAAATGTACCAAGTATGATAGCAATGCATAAATTATGAAAATCATGCTAAAAAGGACCTTTTCATGATATGCAATGACCAAGCTAAAATATAAGATAAAATTGTTAGAAAACATAAGTCATAAAAACATGGTCAATGCAAGCTAACATATTTAAAACATTCGTGAGATACTTCTAGAAGTAACCTTAATTCATTATTGTGGGAGATTTACCTTTAACTGACATATAAGACCGTGTAAGCTATCAACATAGAATCATGTGTTTACCCCACACCGAAAAGGTGTGTCTTACTTGCCAAGGTAAGACCATGAACCTCTAGCTTATGTGGATCCACTTGCTAATGTCTATCTAAGACAATCATCCTATGGGGGGACGTAGGTGTGGGATAAAGAGATTGCTACTAGAAACCCGACCTATACTAACGGGAGAGCTTCCATCTCAATATCCTCTCGGTGCTAAGCGTAAATCCCACGAAATAGTCATTATCTTAGTTGTCTTATTATTAAGAAGAATGTCTAATCACCACTTGCTTTATCATCCAAGGAAGGTACATCAAGTAGCCAATCCAAGCTAGGTTTCATTAGAATAGCTTCTAAATCTTGATTCAAAGTTTAGTTGAGAAAACCATTCAACTCTAAGAATCCTTTATGTGAGAAAATCCTTTCACAATCATGCTTTCATGTGTATATGAGAAATCTTTTCACAACACAAAAATAATCACATTTATACATTACTCTTAGAGCATCCTTAAAACATTTACATCAATTTCACAAGAACACGCATAATTTCATAAACTAATCTTTCATAGTTCAAAACCCACATTATATCACCATAGCTTGGAAAAAATGGATTATACATGGGTTCATGGGGATTCATCTTAAAAACATAGAATTATCTCAATTCATGCATAATAGTTCATAAAACAATCAATTGAATCAATACTGAAAGGAACCCATGAAATGGGAGAAAACCCTTACTTCAATTGGAGATTTTTAACTTGTAAATTGGAGAATTTAGGAACCATATGGCGAAAAGGACTCCATAGGTGTAACACCCCGGAAACTAGTAGGCTAAACTAGAGCTTGTCGTGAGGGTTAGAGTCATAGATATGCCTTCCTATACTTAAAATGAAGGGTTTTGGGGTAGAGCGTCAAGGTACGACTCCCCAAGGACCAACCAAGGGTCCTTGAGGTGGACCCTAAATCTTCCCCAAAATAGTCCACCCACGAAAAGGACCCATGCCCCGTGGGTGAGGGTTCGTGGGTTAGGGTCCCAAAAGATAGGTTGCAGACCACCACCCATAGATAACCAGCATGCCCTGTGGGTCCACCCACGGCCCTTGGGCGTGGTCTCATGGGTGAGGCAATGGTCAAGTTTTAAACAGTTAAGTGTTGGCTTAGTGGAACTTTCCGAAATTAATTAGTTATTAAGTGATGTTGTTTTACCCTAGTTTAGACAACTATATAAAGACTTTAGACCTTTAATTTAGTGATTCCAAATCATTATTTCAAAACCCCCAAAAGAAACCCAATTCCCTCTCAAAAATCCTCTCTCTAGAAAGAAGAAAAAGAAACCCAATTCCCTCTTAAAAATCCTCTCTCTAGAAAGAAGAAGAAGAAGAGGGTCAAGCTAGGCCAAGACTCAATGGTTTCAAGCTTTCTAGGCTTTATAATCAAGGTTTATTCATTCATGGATCCCTTCCATCCATGAAGCCCCCATGTTTCCCACAATTGTGAAGATGAATCCCCAATTCTAGTTAGGGTTCCTTTCTATATTAGGGGTGTTGTTGTATGATGATCCAATTGAGTGGATAATGTTTGTTTATTTGATTATTATGTAATTATATGATTTAAGTATGTTTATTCATGTATTCTAGATTAACCTAAGATTCTAGGGTGAAATTGATATAGTATAGTTTTAAGCCATGAAGAGGGAAACTAAGGGCTTAGATGTGACATTCTAAGATTGATGAATTACTTTATGAATTGCTTGAGATTAGGGCACCTAATTATGAATTGCTTAAAAGTAAAGTTTGTAGATATGAATTGATTAGATTAGGGCTTAAATGAAGAGCCATGATTAGTAAGTGTAAAGATTGAGTTTATATGATGATATATGACTAGAATTGCTTAAGAATGAAGCATGTGGTTCGATTGTCTTGAAGAATTAGGCATATATGATGATCATGTAAAGTAAAGCAATTGAGAGTAAGACTTATAGTTATGAATGTTGACTTCTATGGTTTTTAAGGTAAAGCTAATATGATGAATTATGTATGTTAAGGCCCTAATAGAGAAGTTGACATGATGATGGTAGACTATTAGATAGAATTGTTGTGGAAGGACTTTACCCACCTAATCTACCTCATGAATGTTTGAATACATGAAGTGATAGAATCACATGAGTTAGGATAATATCCATGTCTAGTGATTGAACCCTAAGTATGATGATTGAAAGTAAGTTGTGAACTTCAAGGAGGTGAAGTATGAGATTATGCTTGTAGTAATTGAACTATTTGAATTATGATTATATTCATGTCTAATGTAGTCATTCTAGATGTGTTCATTTGATATGAGCATTGACCCTTGAAAGGGAAATATATGATATTATGCATGTTTTATGAAATTTATGTACATGCTTTGAGAACACTTTGAGAGTAAAGTGAATATGCTAATGATCTAGTTGTTATGTTGTTGAAAGGTTATTCTCATATACACACCTATGTATAAATATGATATGATATGATGTGAATGGTTTCCTCACAATATTATGATTCTAAGGTTGGAAGACTAGTCTTACCTAATGAATCTATATGAAGACATAGACGGTGAAAGGTTATTCTCACGCATGATCTAATGAGTTATAGTATGAGTTATGTTGGATTGAGTGTCAAGACAGTCTTCCATAGATATGAACTTCAGTCAAGAATTAATATGAACTCAAATGGGAATTATGCTTAGCACCGAGTGGATATTGAATATGAGAGGGAAGCTTTTATGCAAGTTCAGTCCGGCTTCCCAATGAAAGATTTTACACTAGTTGAGTCCGGCTTTCGAAATGGGTTCCTTCTACGATATTTGAGTCCGGGTTCCCAAAGTATGTATCTCATGAGATGGAAACCTTATACCTTAGTTGAGTTCGGGTTTCTAGTAGCAATCTCCTTATCCCATAAACTAAGTGCCCCCATAGGTTACTTAGCCATTGGATCCACCTAAGCTAAGAGTATGGTTCTACCTTAGGCAAGTAGGACAACCCTTTTTCGGTGTGGGGTAGACACTAGATTCCATGGTAAGCTCAGAGGGTCTATGTTGGTTAAGGCTAATTCCCACAACAGGAATATGAATTATGAAGTATGGTTACTCAAGAAGCTTTACTTAGTATGGGTGAGATTCTGGGATCTCATTCATTCATTGCACAAGTATGATTTGAGGGTAACTATGGTATGTTCCTCTTATGTTATTATGGTCTATATGATGAGTATGCTTATGGCTTATGCTTGTGATGTATGCTTAGTTTGGATTGTAGCTTGAAAGGCCCTTCCAATACATGTGTGACTAAAGGGGAATGTTCCCTTGTCTATGAGAAGTAAGCTAAGGATGAGATCAAAATATGATAAAGATGAATGAGGACCTAAAGTGACTTGCTTAGCATGGGTAGGATTACGGGATCTTATCCATGCATTGCACAAGCTTGCCTTGAGGTGGTTTATGAAGTGTTTCTCTTATGTTATTTTAAACTAGGTGCATTGATTATGCCTATGACTATGATGTTATCTCTTATGCTCACAAGTTATGATTATTATATCTTATGCTTATATTCTATGTCTTATAATGATGTCTCTTATGCTTATGACTTATGATATTGTCTCATATGATCATGGTATATGTCTTATGTTGGCTAATGCCTCTTATATGCTTATGTTGATGATTTATGCTAGCCATCTTATTTAGTACATTATTTTACTAACGCATACTTTTTCTTACATTCTTATCAAATGTAGGGTTCGGCAATATCGACTTCCATCTCGTGGCTAGGTTCATAGTAGATCAAGAAGAGAAGTTTTGGTGCGTCCTCATAGCATCGAGGACTTGATCACCCTTTTCTTTTATGTCTTTCTTTTATATTAGAACTATTGTATGGGCTGTGTCCCAAGAGTTATACAAAGTTGTTTAGATGGTTTTAGAAAAATGTTAAAGACTTTCGCTTCATTTTATGAGACTTCGATTGTATTGAAAAATGTTTTAAATTTCCATACTTTTTTATTATCTTATGTTGTGATATGCTAAGTGGCTTACATGGGGCCTTTCGGGGTTCTATGTTCCTTGTTACATCTAGGGGGTACCCCTAGGTCGTGACAAACTTGGTAATCAGATCATAAGGTTTAGAATGATTCTAGGATGTCTCAAACCACGTCTAGTAGAGTCTTATTCATAAATTTGAAGTGCGCCACATTTACGAATAGGAGGCTATTGGATGTTTAGGAAACTTCACTTCTTCATTTTCTAAGTTGTTCTATAGAGTTTAACTCTATTAGGTCTGTCTCCTAATCCGTGCCCTATGGTTTTCAGGATATGACTACCACAAGGGCTAATATTAGAAGGAATGAGGAAGACAATGTGGATCAAGAAGTCCCTCCTCAAGCTCCAATAGACCCTTTTGAAGAGAAAATGACTAATGAGAAGCTTAGGTTTGGTTTTCAACTGTTGACTTCCGCTGGGATAGAAACTCCACAATTTTATGGGTCAAAGATAGAGGAAGATCCTCAAGAGTTTATAAAAGAGGTTTCCAATGTGTAACACTTTGTGGTAGTTGGTGAGCCCACGATTTGGACTCATTTAGGGTATTATTCGAAGAGATTTAGTGTCCTCAAATGCTTATTTTGTGCCAATAACTGATGTAAAATCCTTGTTTTTTAGGTATTTGGATTTAGAAACAAAGCATGGACACTAATGTGAAAAAAGGAACAAAGCAAGATAAAGGAATGAAGAAATAAAGGCCTGGAGATCGCCGATGTCACTCGGCGAATCGCCATGGTGCCACTCTACCGCCTAAAGTTATAGAATGTTGGAACTAAATGGGGATAAATTTGGCGAGCAGCAGTTCCATTAGGCGTGTTGCCGATGTTCTTAGATGACCGTACTTTTCTCCCCTTTTCTACTTCAGCGCTAGCAACGTAACTCCGTGATTGTTCGGTAATGTTCCAAGTCCTGTATGCGATTCGCCGATCTGTTCGACGACCTTCTGTGTCTTCGCCGACTTGCCCATTCTGAAGGTAGCACACACTGGAAATAAGGGAGAGATGCCACTCCTTGGGCGCATCACCGAATCATTCTGTGACTGGTTTATTAGCTCGCCGATGGGGCACTTAGTGAAGATTCCTTGTTACTTCGCTCTGCATGTTTACATACTAGAATTTTATCTTTATTTGATGGTTTTCTTTTATTGTTTTACTTTTCATTTTGTTTCATTTGCGGTAGTGTCCATTCTCTAATCACATTGAGGGCAATGTTGAATTCTTTCGTTGGGGAGGGGGGTGGCACTTGATCGGTGAATTCTGAATTCCTATGTGTTCTTGGACCCTCTTGTATGTGTTTGAATGTGGTTGTTCTCTTAAAAATTTGAGTATCGGTCTTGATCAATATCAATGACTTGAATAGTGCTCATAATCCAACAAAAATGAATGTGCGGCTACGATGAGGCCAAATGAAGTTGCACAGACAATATGCGAACTTTTTGCATCTCATTGTAACTAGCCAATTATCGAATTGAGTCTCTTGTGATGAACATTGCACACTAGCGAAAGTGTGGAGTCTTGTTTGACATTGGTGTCAATGCCTTGTGTGATGAGCTTACCATGAACCATGTGTGATGACACCTAGAATTTGCCTCGTTGGTCCGGTTGACTAAGTGATGCAATCTCTTGAAATGATCTTAGGCAACTTTGAAGAGTGTGAAACAATTTGACACATTATACCTATTTTTATGGCCTACCTAGTGAGTGTGTGAACCTCGCTTGAGCACCCTTTGAGCCTTGATCTTTTCTTGGAAGAAACTTGATGAAATTGTGACCTTTCTTGATCCATTACCCATAATCCTCATGATTTGTGGTTTGTGTGAATAGCCAACTTAGGCCAAAAGCCTAAGTTGGTGGTGTGGTGAAAACAAAAGATAAATCAAGAAGTACAAAGAAGTCCCCTTTGACCTATGGTTTTGAGAAAGATGGAACCCCTCCATACAAGAAAAAAGAGAGGGAGAGAAAAACAAGAAAAGAATGAAAAATAAAAAGAATGAAAAAGTTGTGGAATAAAGTTGTGAAAGTGCAAAGAAAATGGGGAATAAAGTGACTTGGGAGCACGAATGAAAATGATAAAGAAAAGGAACGAAAGTGTTGTTCACACCACATGTCATGAGGATGGAATTCACTGACCCTAAATGACCATACATTTACACTCAGCCCTATTACAAACCTTGAAAAGACCTTTTTGATCTTGAGTGCACTGTGACAAATGTTGATTGGAAAATACGGGAAAACCTATGGGTGAAGTCATGCATTGTGTTCTTCTTTATGAGTGTGAGTGTTGATTTGATTCCAGAGCTTTAAATTGTTGAACCATTGTGTGTGAATATGGAATCATTCTTTGTGTGAGGGCATTTTAGTACCTTTGTTGAGCTTGAACTTGCATTTGAAGCAAGTATTGTGAACTTGAGATTCTTTGATAATGGTGAGTCACAACTTGAATCTTTGAGTACACAATTGATCCATGCATGAGTAAGTTGAGTCTTTTTGTGTGCATTCATGATTGAATCTTGTATAACACTGTTCGAGACATCCTTTTTGAACTGCTGAACTTGAGTTTTACTTGAGGACAAGCAAAAGTTTAAGTTAGGGGTGTTGATGAGCCCACGATTTTGACTCATTTAAGGCGTTATTCAAAGAGATTTAGTGTCCTCGAATTCTTATTTTGTGCCAATAACTGATGTAAAATCCTTGTTTTTCAGGTATTTGGATTTAGGAACAAAGCATGGACACTAATGTGCAAAACGAAACAAAGCGAGCTAAAGGAATGAAGAAATGAAGGCTTGGTGATCGTCGATGTCACTCGGCGAATCACCAAGGTGCCACTCTACCGCCTAAAGTTACATAATGTTGGAGCTAAAATGGGGGTAAATTCGGTGAGTAGCAGTTTCATTAGGCATGTCGCCGATCCATTGGATGAGAGAAGACCAGGTCGCCAAAAGTGCTGATGGAGATTCAAACAAGTGCTGATAGGAGAGATAGAAGGAAAAGGGTGACTCACGCAATAATTCGGCGATCCCGATCTGGATCGCCTAAAGTAACAATAGTTGGACCAAGAAGAAGTGAAAAATGAAGGCGAGATGAAGGACAATCAGTGAGTCACCGAACTGTCGGCGAAGCCCGACTTACCTCGCCAATTGGTCTTAAACAGTCACACATCAGACTTGTTTAAATTGAATTTTACTAGAGAGAGAAGGCATTCAGAAATCTAAGGAACAAAAGATTAAGGGAAAGACCACTGCTAGAGGCGATTCCATAGTGATTTTAGCAAGATTTTCTTGGAAATTTTGTTATAGAGGAGATTTTTAGTTGATTTTAACTTGAAATTATCTTTTGTACCCAACTATGGAAGACATGATGAATGTTGATTTTACTCTTTTTACTATGATTAGCTAAAATCCTCTTCTTGGGGTTTTGACTATGTGACCAATTGTTGAGTTTTACTAAGTGGGTGTCTTTGATTTGCAAATAATGGTGTTAAATTGAAGTGGGTCTGATTTACTGCTTCGTTTTGAGGTCATCTTGCATGATTAGTGTATCAAGTTTAGTGTTTTGTGCTTGCTCGAGAGAGAAGAGCAAGACCAAAGCCACAAATTCAGCTTCCTTAGTAGTGGGTCTCCATGATTTCAGCTTGAGAGAGTGAACATGGAATATATCCTTTGTATCTAGCTCGAGAGAGTGGATTTGATGAGGACAAGGGCTGGGCATTTTTTGTCTAGTGTTGAAGTTCGAGAGAATTTGACATAGATAAGGTAATTGTTCGAGAGGAAATTGATTTACACATAGTCCTACCTACCCAAGACAATTTTACCCTATTGTGAGCATCATTGTTCATCCACTAAGTTGAATTCAATAATTTATTGGTCAATTCCCTAAGTGTTACCTCACTATTTGATTGTTTTGAGTTAAGTGTTGAATTGGATTGATAATTATAACCTGAAATTTGAAGTCTAAGCCAAAAAGGTGCATTAAGTATTTAGTTGAAAAAGGTTGTTGTTATACTTTTATAATTGAATTCGAAGGAAAAGCTACTCTCTGTGGGATCGACCCCAACTCATTTAGTTGGGTTATTATACTGACTAGCGATCATTGACACTTAAAATTGGATGAAGTGTCTTTGAAACATTAATCAGTAGTAACTCCAGTAGAGAAGGCGGAGTTGGCTTCTTATCAACTCAAAGGGGTTGCTCATGTTTGGTTTAATAACTAGAAAAAGGCTAGACCGGTAGGATTGGGTCCCATAGAGTAGGAAGGGTTCAAGAGTGCCTTTCTAGATAGGTTCTTCCCTCTAGAGATGAGAGAAGCTTTAGTGTTTGAGTCCATTAACCTTAAGCAAGGTAATATGAGTGTTAAGGAATATGCATTGAGGTTCACTCAATTGTCTAAGTATGCTCCAATTCTAGTGTCCGATCCTAGGTCAGGAATGAGTAAGTTTGTGTCAGGAGTGTCCTATTTAGTAGTGAAAGAATATCATACGGCCATGCTTGATCATGATATGAATATTTCTCGTCTTATGGCTTATGCTCAACAAATTGAGGAAGAGAAACTTGAGGAAAGGTTTAGTGAGAAAAAGAGGTTTAGGATTGATGATGACAATTCTCCTCTTGAAAGGTCCTCCGGACAAGGTCCTTCTAGGATTTCCCCTAGATATAACCTAAAAAGGGTGTCCAACCCTAAATCTCAAGGAAAGAATAATAGATCCCTATTTCCTACTTGTGCTAGATGTGGCAAAAGACATGAGGGTAGGTGTTTAGCCTATATGGAGGGTTGTTATGGTTGTGGTAGGAGTGGTCACAAAATGAGAGATTGCCCAGTACTCACCGCTAGAGGAAGAGAGGGTAAGCAAGTTGCTCCTAGTGATTCGGGTATGGATGCTCCAAAGAAAATTAGGTTTTATGCTCTCAAAGCTAGAGGTGAACAAGATTATCCTCTGAATGTTGCTCCCGGTATGTGTTTTATGCTTATTTATATTCCGGTGTTGCTTGTCTTTTGTGACTTGATTGACTTAGTATGATAGACTTTGATGTTGCCTTTGGTTTGGATGGGTTGCATAAGGGTTATGCTATTTGATGGTAGAACCCAACTACGTCAATGTGAGTTTTGTGGTATGTGAATAGATTTGATGAATAGGGTGTTTAAATAATGCCTAGATGTGTTGAGTGAGTAGACTCCTCTAAGAAGGGTAGAAGTGTAATTCACCGTGGTTTAGAATCATCTTGTATGAAGGATGTGAACTCTTAGTGATGACTTTCTCCGACCTTAGAATTCAAAGAAATGATGCTTAGAAGAGTTTGTATAGGCTAACTCCCAAGGAGGAGATGATGTGCTTAGATAGCAAGGTCTTTGAGTGTTCTTGATGTCCATGATTTGGGTTGGCTTGAAATTCTCACCTTGAGAAGATGTAGTGAGTTTGGGAAGTTTAGTCCCGGTTTTTTAGGCTCCAATGAGATCTTAAATGGTGATTGGTAAGGTTGCTTGTGAACTAGAGTTGCTTAATGAGTGACACCAGTGTATCCGGTTTTCCATGTCTCTAAGATATAGAAGGGTGTTGGAGATCCGACATTTATAAATTCCTTAAGAAGAGTTGGGAGTTAATGAGAATTCCTCTAATTTATAAATACCGGTAGGGATCTTAGACCGGCAAGTTAAGAAATAGAAGAACAAGGAAGTTGTTCCTATGGCAATGTTGAGGAGTGGCCTTTTAGTAAGGGTTTTAGTTGAGGGTGATACTTGGGAGGCTATGGGCCAATAAGAAGTCCCTATATCCTCATCCATTTTCCTTATATTCCTCCTTTAGCATTAATGTCACGACCCGAGAGCACTTCCTAGTCGTAACACGGCGTATTCAACCCCGAAGGGATCTTATACAAGCCTCATAGCTCATTCATTGCATAAGATACTTAAAAATAGAGAAGAATTAAAAACTTTCCTTTACAATCGAAAACATATTTCATTAAAAAGCAAGAGGAAGACTTTCTAGACTTTATACACTATGTTTCAAACCATCTAATATTTGAATACAACATTGGGACTTAGCCCATACAAAAGCTTTAACATAAACTAAAGACATAAAAGGAACATAATGGGTTTTGTCCTCAAAACTATGAGGACTCACCAAGTCTTCATCTTCAAGCACCTTTGAAACCTATCCTTCAAGCATAGAACACCAACATCTCCAAAGCCTATACGTTGGTAAAAAGGGAAAAGGATGGGGTTAGCACATTAGATGTACTAATTATGATGACCTTGCAAAAACATGCTTAAAAAGACATTTATTTAAGAGACATGCTTTTATGCTATTTTGGTAAAACTTCATGAAATACAAGTATAAGAGTCATAATACTCAATCATAACCAACATACAAGTCATTTATCACAATAGAGACATGTTCAACATATAAACCCATTACCTTTACCTTTAACTATTCACCCTTCACCGCAAGTAACCCTTAGGCAACACTTTGTGCAATGTATGGATAGCGTCTCATACCACTATCCACACCAAAGCATCACCCTAAGGTCAGCAAAGGTGAACTTACATGCAACCTTCCCAACTTCATCAATATTCATTCATAAGAGATATGACATTATATAAGACATGATCATCACATAAGGACCATCACCTAAGATAACTCTAAGTCACACTTGTGCAATATACAAGTAGCATCAAATACTACCACTCACACTAAGTGCTCCTTTGTAGTCACTATAGACTAGGCACATTCATACTCAACAAGTCAGAACAAGGAAGTAGCTCATAGATATACGATCCAAGTATAGCATGCATTCTTTCATTACACATATAAGCATCTAAGTCACTCATTCATTAACTTAATTAAGACACCTTCATTCATTAAGACATAAGATCAACATTCTTCATTAACAAGATCATAAGAATCCATTCATTTCATTTACATTATAAGGAACACACTATGACCTCCCTAAAATGCCTATTTGTCCAATGTATAGATGGTGTCCCATTCCACCACACACCCTAAGTAGTACATCCTTAAGAAAACCATAGTTCATTAACATTATTATGGGGGTAAGCCTTAACCGACATAGACCATGAGAGCTTGACATGGAATCTCAGTGTCACCCTCACCGGATAAGAGATTCATACTTGCCTAAGGTAGGACCATTGTTCTTTAGCCTTAAGTGGATCCACTAGCTAGACCTACGTGGGCATATAGTTTATGGGATAGGGAGATTGCTACTAGATACCCCGCCTCAACTCACAGATGAGTATCCATCCCAAGAGATTGCTACTAAGTACGCCGCCTCAACTCACAGATGAGCACCCATCTCTAACCATATCCACTTGGTGCTTAGCATTATTCCCCATAGAGTACATTACATTTATTACATTAGGTCATTATGGGATAAAAGATTGTTACTAGATACCCCGCCTCAACTCCTGGATGAGCATCCATCTGAAACCCTACATTCACTAAAACGGGATATAGGGATTGTTACTAGATACTCCGCATCAACTCTCGGATGAGTATCCATCCCATCCCACATTCATTCATTGGAAAGCTCATAGATCCAAAGATGAGTATAACCTTTCACCTAAGAATCCCATTTCATTCATTAGAGTACAATCGAGGATAACCTTTCAATAGACTCAACATTCATTTTCATTATCATTATCATTTACCTTCCTTCATTCATTCATTTTCATTCATTCATTCATTCATGTGTGTGTGTATGAGAATAACCTTTCACATTAACACCTTCATTCACAAGTGTTAATAGAGAGATAATATTCAATCCTAACACAATTAGCTTCTAAACATGATCATCTTTCATTCATTTAGATCACACACATGCTTCACATCATGTTCATATATACAACATCATGATAATACTTCAATTCATCAAGTTATGCCTTCAAGTCCATGATCACAATGTACATGATAATTAAACACCTCCACCTTTCAAGTGGATCAATATACAAGTAAGTAAACACATCCACCTTTCAAGTGGATTATCAATTAAAGCACAATTCTACTTTAACATGAGATTAGGTCAAACTTGCCCTTTCAAGGCTATGATCACAAATCCTCAATTCATCAACAATTCACCATAATTAAGCTTAGATGATGACACAATTCAATAACCTAAATCAATCTATTCGTAAATCCACTTACATTAAATCATGATCAACACACCCACTTCATAAGACCTTATTTAGAAATTGAAAGGAATCATGGGTTCATAGAGTAAAATCATCAATTAAACATCAATATAATCATAATTTGACATTGATAAACCTTTAAAATTGTTTGATGAAATAACCCATTAGATTGAGTGAAACCCTAGATTTTCATGATTTGAAAACACATTGGAATTGGCTCCTTGAATGAAAAATTAGACAAGGATCAAGACCACCATACCTTACTATTTCTTCCCACGACATCCCATTAAAAACCCTTTGAAAACCTTGAAGAAATTGGCCTTGGAAGCTTGGAGTCTTCAATTTCTATGGAAGTTCTAGAGAGAGATCTTTTAGAGGGAAAGGGTATTTTGAATTTGGGGTTTTGTAATAATAAATTCTAAAATAGGTTTAATCACTTTTAATACTCTTAAAATACCTAAATAAACATAAAATAACCGTCCCCTAACTTTAAAATACTTGGGGTGAATTTACCAATTCACTCCTACACTTGCCGAGCCAAAAACCAGATTGCAGGTCCAATCCACGAGTCACCATCCACGGACCGTGGATGGATTGACGAGACCATACTTTCCCTTCGTGGTTTGGATTAGAGACCCTCCTTTGGGGGTCTTGACCTACGGAGGCCATCCACAAGGCGTGGATGGACCTACGGGGAGTGGACCCCTTCCGTAAGTCACCCCCCTTTTGGCCAACTTTCTAGCTTCAAGGGGTCTTTGGGGGTTAGACTTGGGGTCCTCCTCAAGGACCCTTAGGGTGGTCCTTGGGGAGTCGAACCTTGACGTTTGACACCTAAACCTCTCAACCATTACTCGAGGCAACATCAAACACCATCAAAACTCAAGACGAACACAAACGCACACGCATTAGGCTCTAGTTTCACTAGTTCATTTTTAGGGTCATTACAATTAAGATAATGAGTTCCTCATGATTTGTTCTTTATGTGAAGTCATATGTGTTATAGATGTTTCCATGATTTCCTTATGCTATGCATGTTCATGAAAACTTGTGTTTTGAAAGCAAATGAAGTGCATGATTACTTTTCCTCATGATGAAGTGCATTGAATAGAATTTTCTATAGACTTCATGAGACGACTTGTTGAACATGCTATAGTGGTGATTTTTTGAAAATATGTTGCATAAGGGCACCATGATATTATTTTGAGCATGTTTTTAGTTGGAGAAGGTAGTTCCTCCAATGAATATGAGAAATGTTCAAACTTCATGCATTTTGGGTTGCTAGATGTAGTTCCTACTTCCTTGCGTTGCATTGAGTATGTTAAATAAGGAGATGAAATTCCTTCTTTGTTTGTGTGCATTTAGATGTGTTGAAACTTGCATGCATGATGGGTTGCTAGTCTAGAGTCGTGACCTTAAGAAGTGTCTAGGGTGTCATTCGAGTACGAATGTTCCCAAGGAGGAGATATTGTAACACCCCAGAAACTAGTAGGCTAAACTAGAGCTTCTCATGAGGGTTAGAGTCGTAGATATTGCTTCCTGTACTTAGAATGAAGAGTTTTGGAGTAGAGCGTCAAGGTACGACTCCCCAAGGACCAACCAAGGGTCCTTGAGGAGGACCCTAAATCTGCCCCAAAATAGTCCACCTACGAAAGCGACCCACTCCCTATGGGCGAAGGGTCATGGGTTAGGGTCCCCAAAGATGGGTTGCAGACCACCACCCATAGATGACCACTACCCCCCGTGGGTCCACCCATGGCCCATAGGCATGGTCTCGTGGGTGAGGCAGTGGTTAAGTTTTAAACGGTTAAGTGTTGTCTTAGTGGAACTTTTCAGAATTGATTAGTTATTAAGTGACGTCATTTTGCCCTAGTTTAGACCAACTATACAAAGACTTCAGACCCTTAATTTAGTGATTCCAAATCATTATTTCAAGACCCCCAAAAGAAACACAATTCCCTCTCAATAATCCTCTCTCTAGAAAAAAGAAAAATGAGGAGGAGGAGGAAGAAAGAAGAAGAAGAAGAAGAAGAAGAAGAAGAAGAAGAAGAAGAAGAAGAAGAAGAAGAAGAAGAAGAAGAAGAAGAAGAAGAAGAAGAAGAAGAAGAA